>JBCEWB010121913.1:0-10325 GCA_039654565.1 Peronia peronii | reverse complement strand
CCCCCCCCCCCCCCCCCCCCCCCCCCCCCCCCCCCCCCCCCCCCCCCCCCCCCCCCCCCCCACACCTTATGCTAAAAACAAAAAGAATCATTTGCCTGCAGTCAAGCATTTACTGGGAGATCTTCACCAGGGAACACAGGCCTGTATAAGAAGGAAGATTGGAAAGTTTCATAATGGAATGCAAAGAAACGACTGTTATTTTGTTGGCAATGAGATGTTCAGAGAAGAAATTGCTACAATTCAAAAAAAAAGGTCAATAATAGAAGCTTTTCAGATAAAAAGAGATAAAAAGATATGTCTTACTTATCATCCTTGATGTGATTGTAGAGTCGGCGGAACTGCCGTATTTGGAACATGAGCACAGCAGAACAGACGATCATGGTGAGAACAAATGGGTAGATCCTGCGCACCACCAGGGTCTGGGTCTCAAAACTCACACCTGCTCACAGAGAGAAAAAAAAGAACATCATTATCAGTCTTGTCATGCTCTTTAAAAAAGCGATACACTCCCGGTTTTCTCTACGCTAAAACCTCTGGCAATATCAGCTGCATGACATTATTCTGCTTTATTTCTCTCCCCTACTTTTTTATCATCATTTAACAACAAATCATTTCAAAAGTAACAGTTTCTAAAACAGACGATGGAGTAACCAAAGACCATAATACAACAGAAATATCCCCGACAATCATTTACTAATAAAACAAACTCTACAGGTTTTGAAAAGTCTAAAAGGGGTATAGATTCAATTTATGTCACACACATAATCAAGCAAGCGCTCAACCTTTTCACAAGTGAAAGATTTATGAACACACAAATTTATAACAAGGAGGCTGAACATTTTAGTGGTCTGGTGAAGGACTCCACCTAATGCCAATGAAAAAGAGACATGCATCGCAATCTTCTGCCAATATGTAAGACAAGCAGTTGGAAGTCGGACAACAGGACAGAATGATATGTTTTCATGCTGTGGTTATAGGATGCAGAGACAGGACTGCAGAATCAGGGGGATGAGGTGAGAGACCTAACTACTCACCCAAAGCTGGGACGATGCTATAGGCGATGACGTAGGGCACCGCGAGTGCCATACCCAGACTGGTGGAAACAGGGATACAGATCTGGGTCATGATGAAACGCATGTTGAGGTTGCGCATCCCATCATTGTACACCTGGTCAGGAGAACAAAAACCTCTCATATACAACTGTCATAAGTAGTAAACATCCACCTATTCTGCCATAGCATTTTACAAGATATCTAAGAATAAATACCATTCAGAGCAATTCAGCATGAATACATTCACATCAATGAGCAGTGGGCTGAAAAATGCACAATGCAGTCTCCTTAAAGTGAACTCACTTAAAATAAATTCTTACTTGAAGTCAACCCCTCTTGGCTGCCCTTATATTTTTTCCTCTATATCTCTCTACCGGTTAATGACAACCTCATTTGATATCAACCACTTTTTTTTTTTTGCCTCAAATGCCGATTTGACTGCATTTTAAAATGAAATTTGGAGATTTCTATCAAATATCTATGAAAATAAATTTTCAACTTAGTGCAGATTTACACAGACATAAGCAAGCTTACACATACTATCACCAAATCCCTACCAAAATACAATGACCATAAATTATTGGTAAAATTGTTCCATTATTTTCCACTTCCCTGACATCTTCAAATGACATCATGGAAATCTAAACACACACACAAAAAAAAAAAAAAAAATGAAAAAAAAGCTCATAGATAAAGCAACATCACAATACTGTACACTACATCTTGTGTTCCCGACTTACTCTTTCTATAGCTCTCTTCAGCCACCACTGTGGGCCCATCATGATCACAGCTGTCAGAATTTTCATATGTAGAACTCCCAGGGCCCAGTCCTGAAATACACATTCAGACACACACACATAATCTAATGTCTGGGACACCATCACCAGGCTTGGAGATACAGGCATATGTCACACATGTCTTACAGCTAATCACAATCGGTCATATATGAGACACGGCACGATGAAATCAGGCACTCATCAAACTGAGGTGATCAGAGAAATCATACGTTTTTTCAACAGTGAATGAATTTTTAACGCAATTTTTGTTTTCTTCTACTTCTAAGAATGCATTTCAGAGTTAAATTTGCTGAAATATGTTGAATAAAAGCCCAAAAGTTGTAGTTTATTGGCATGGCCTAATAAGGATAAATAAGGATTAAGAAAAGTGATTGGCCATTTTCTCGCTAAATTCAGCTGCAGCAATAGGTCATGCCCATCGTCTCTAATTGCTCATATCTTGACTCCTACTTAAGGTAGAACAAAAATTTGTTTACACACAGAAAGGGAAATGAATAATCTTCAAAGTGATACTAATAACTCCATAAGCTCAAAATTTGACGAGAGCCTGATTTCATACTGATCGCATCTCATACTGATTTTTCACCACAGTGAGTTGTTACTATCACGTAAAACTTTAATTTCTACACTTCCATGTGGTCAGAAAATAAATGTTGAGCTAGTTTGACTGGAACCAGATATATTGCAAAGTGAAATGACAGGGAGTGACTCCTTCGCACTGGCAAAAATCTGGAGAAAATTGGAGAAAAATGAACAGGCTAGCACATAGTCTCACAACATACTGATATACTTATAATCTTTAAACATCACTTTCTTATTCAGAGATGGATATACTCTCCATTTCTGCAACATAAAAACATTGATATCACAAATCTTCATCACAGCCAACTGTGGGTTTCTCTGTTGGATTCCAGCCACTTACAACTCATTTTGCTGAGAGCCATAGAGTCCCATGCACAGGAAGCCAACATTTGCAAAGGACATAAAATGGAGCATGTTGTTATCATTAGCACACTGTGAGAGATTTTCTTGGAAATTTGCTGTCTGGCACCTATGTTCTACTGGACTATTAAGAATTAGATGCCATATCATAGAGATCTGGAATTTATTTTTTTGCCTAGAGTAAAATGTGACATTTCATGGAATTTCTGAATATAAATGTATGTCTACAAGAAAGTAAGCTGTATGAACAGAGGTGATATCGACACTTACCTGCCATGGGAAAAAGATGGGAGACTGATCCAGTGGCACTCGCATGGGTGCGACAATGATCACATCAAACAACAAGCCTAACAACAGAGGTATCACTACCAAGAGAACCATTGCCATCACCAGCGACTTGATAATCTGGAACAGAGAGAGAGGAAATGCACTGATAAAACTCTGCTGATATCATTATTGTTCACAATTGGAGCATCACAAACCTCAGGAAAAAATTCTTTATGTCCAAGTCATATTTGGTATCTCAACATGTCATGAAAAAAAAAATTTCTTAAAGTCATATTTTTACTCCTAGCATTTCATTTAAAAAAAAAAATTCTTATATAGCAGTCTATGTCTCGATCATATTCTATACTCTGACACTTTGTGAAATAAAATGTATTGTTTACTATGTCACATGTAAGAGTCTCCAACTGGATATTAGAAAAATGATAAAATTAACAAATGATAAATAAATAATTTTAGAGTCATGAAGCCACATCAGAAGATACAAATATTTAGAAAAAAAAGGCATTATTTTCTTTTTGTTCCAAATAAATTGCCTTTAACTTTATTCATTTCTTATGTTGTATAATCAATCAATTACTCAACAGAACAGGATAAGAAACTTAGAGATAATTATAGGAGACTTCGAAATAATTACATGTTGAGCATTAGTGTGTGATGTGTCAGATGATAAAGGAGGCTCTACTGAGACACTTAGACTTTTGCTGATCAAGGGACGACAGAAGTTAGATTTCAATGGGAATTTCATGGCGAAAAAAGAATCTTTGCCAAGCAGAATAGTTTTTCTCACTGAGCAAAGTGCCCTCTTTCCTTTTCACTGATGATGCACTGCTAACTCTACAGATCAAAAGTGAAACACCCAACTGACTGATCTTACCAAGAGTCCCCACAGCCGCAGTTTGGCCTTGATGATGGCCCAGCCCTGCAGATACCAACCAGCAATGACTGTCGACACTCGCAGACACAACCAGCAAATGTACAGGCCGCAGCCCGCTGTATACAGCTCGTGGATTTTGGTGTCTCCCACCCACAGCCACATCAGCTGTCTACCAATGAACACTGGAATAACACAAATCATATCATGGAATTATTTCCCTATCAAATATTTAAGGTTTGAGGATTAATTCTTCAAAAATAGCCCAAAACTAATCTCAGGCTTTATACCATTCATTTAAGATTTATGAATGAATATATTACATCGAAAATGAAAGTCACAATTAGCCTGACAGATCTTGATTTACAAACATCTCAGATATTTTCCTTGGCAGTAACAAGTGACTGCAGCACCAGGTTCAAAATGAAATATGCATGCCGGTCTTTATCATGGTCTCAATATAATGTGGATGCTTGCCTCACATCATTACCATAGCTATGGCAAATCCCAGTACAAATAAAGATGGCGCTGACTTACCAGGTAAAACTAAAGAAACTGTACTGGCAAAGAAAAATGTGAGACACATCAGGACCACCAGGGCAAAAATCTGCAGAAGAAAAAAATCATACTATCGGTTACATCTCTGACAAAAATGGCGCCATCACATACGTGTGCTACTGAAATACACGCAGCTTTCAGACCAAAGTTTGAAAAGTTTTTTTTTCTTTACCTTTATTATATTTATCTAAACATAAAATTTCTGGCTGGTCTCCTGGCTGGAATGTTATATATATATATATATAAATGAAAACAATGTCATTGCTTTTACAAACTGGGTTTTACTGGTCTGAAGGCTGAAATGAAAACAAGCTGAGATTAAATGCACTAGCATAAATGTAAAAAAAAAACAATATGTAGTTGAGTTGTAAAGATGAATTATTATTCGGAGAACAAAAATCATTGTCAAGATATGAGCAAAACAAATGTTACTCTGGCAGCAAAGAATGACGGTCTCTTGTACGGCTGGAAGCCGGTGGGCCCTCCTCCTTGTAACATGGCCTGGTGGGCGGCCCCAAGGCCTTCCCCAAGATCTTGGGCCGGGGCCGGTGGTTGACCTAGATTGTTCAGCCTGGGGTCTGGCTGATTTTGGGGCTCATTACTGTCCACAATGTTGGCAGCATCCTGAGAAATAGTTTGCATATACAACAGCATTTCAAACCAACTTGCAACTCGACAAAAGATCCTACTGTTTGTGTTCAACAGTTACGGTTTTGTTAAGCTTTTCAACCTCCTGTCATGGTGGTTATCTCAGCTGTACAAAAACGCACAAAAAATGTAAGTCTACGAGCTCAATATGCTCTAATGTATTTGTGTTCAATGACAAGTTCTTACCATGCAAGACTATGTTAGACAGCTATCTGCCCATTAAATCTCATAAATCTTTATGGCTTTACATGACTAAATTTACAGAACTATTCAGCTTAGGGTTTCATGCAACTACATGCAATAATACATACAATGTCAGGAATGAAAATGAAAACTGCAGCAAGTCTCTGTTTGTGGTATCAGAGATGCAGAAATTCACGATTATCTATGCCTTTCTTTTTTAAATTAAAGAACACATAAACTTTCTGTGATGTCAACATATTCCATAGGTGCCTACACATTATCTTACATAACGGCAGGAGAAATGAGTGGACAGATGAAATAGTTTCCAGACAATCATTAACTTTTTTCTTAATTTTTTCTTTATTTTTCATTCCTTTTTTTTTTTTACATTCAGTGACTTATGTGATCTCATGCTATTAAATAACTGTTGCACAGTGCCTGACGCTACGATCTTGAATGTGACTGGAGACTCACCTCACCCTCCAGCGATACATCACCGATAAGATATGACCGCAAGTCCAGTAGCCAGGCCATGGCCTTCGACCATCCCTCCACCAACTTCTTCAGCATGGCACGCGTGTGTCCAGCCTCCAGTAACGAGGGGAGCACAACTTGTAGCAAGAGCAGCTCCAGTGACAACTCGCTCACTGGCGCCTCACTGGAAAATACCATACCGTGCATTTTAAGTAGGAACATCATTTACCTGTTCATAAGTTGCTGATCACCACTACCATTTGACTGATTATCACACTTTCTGAATAATGCTGAACCACAATGACATATACATACTTTTGTATGAGGAACTGTAATTCTCACAATTTAATTCTTTGAGCCAAAGTTCACGATGATACTTTTACTAATTTTCAAGCATGGAAGACCACCCTGCTTCAATGCTGGATTCTTTTTTTTTACAGATGTTTACATGCCCCGACCAACACATATCAACTTATATCATCATTTGCAATATCCAAACAAACATCACATTTCCTAATTTCATAGCATATATTCCCATAACCTGTCACCGTTTTCAGTATACCAATATCATGTGACAGTATTTGTTGGCAAATGTTTTGTGTGGACACAAAGTTTCACACAAAGAAACCAGTCTGTGCCAGCTGGAGATGAGTGAGACCACAGAACACAGATCCCGACACAACAAGAGACATGCCCTATCACACTGTACACCTGTTCTCTTACCTGGAGACAACAACTCTGTAAGGTAGGAACCCTGGGAACACCATTCTGATGACTTTGATAGGTAGCCATAACATGAGCAGGACGGCACTGCCAAATATCACCTGGAGATAGAACCACACACGCACAGTGACAGTCACACCACAGGCTTTGTACAGATCAATACAAGATTTTTCAGAGGTGTAATCAGAGCTATTCATCCTAAACTCTAGGCAAACAGTATGTTCTATCACTGAGAATCACGGATGTCAAACTTCCAACTTTAGTCAGAATTCCGACTTTTTGGTCATCATCGACTTTCCTACTTTTTGCCAATCAACTGCCGACTTTTACCGAATCCATAAGGCAACCGCGGTTTTATAATAATTTGCGATACAAATTCCGCACGATGGCATTGAAATCAGAAGTGCGAAAGAGTTACCCTCATACCTCGAACGATGGTCGGAGTGTTGTTCGGGGGCTGTTTTAAGATCAAGATCAAAGTTCATAGTGCTTAATTCCTCATACTCAATAACATCAGTCGAGTGGTCGCGTGCGAGTTGTTGATGGGAAATGAGCACATCAGAGTGCTGACTCCAACAGATAATGTGCTCATCATCTTAGAAAGACTAGTGTAAGAGGGCAGCCGCAATCTAGATCTAGAAAACAGATCTAGTCTAGTTACACTTGATGACTATGATGACGGCACTGCCTGTAGAATCTTTTCAGTTCTTGGAATTTCCACTAGTTGTATAATTTTAAAGTACCATCCCAGGATCTTGTGAAAACTTGCAAACTTCTCTCAAAACAATGAAAATTTTCCGACTTTTTGGGGAAAACAGTTTGACATCCCTGAGAGAATATGATGACCCCATAATCTAAGCATAAACTCACAGAGACAACGAATTTCTTACATGTTAAGTCATTCAGCCTTAACTCTTTCAATGGCTAAGTTCTTGATATCAACATCTTATTGTCTCCTCTCACTGAATACCTACCAGTGACGATGGTCAGACATTTAAAGCTACCATACCCTGCTGTTATAAGCAACATCTTACACAACAGGAATTATCCTACTTATAACCATATCCACAATATTAAAACTGAATTCTCTGAATTCCATTGGTTGTGAATTTAGCAGTGAAAGGGTTGAGCCTAAGTAATATAAAATCAACAAAAATATAAACATGATGACATCACAAACTAGGCATAGATTAGCAGAAGATTCCATAATGTGTAGTTAATCAGCTTGAATCTAATGAAAACTGGTTGATAACAAAGTGAACCTTTCATATTGGTCCAGAGAGCTATGCAGTCTGAGGCTGGGTCAAGCAGGTTAGTGTACATAAAGTATATGAGACGCGACACGATGAAATCAGGCGCTCGTCAAAGTTTGAGCATATGGAGTTATTGGTAACACTGTAAACATTATTCATTTCCCTTTCTGTGTGTGAAAAAAAATGATTGTTCTACCTTAAGCAGAAATTGAGATATTGGCAAATTAAAGACGATGGGGGTGACCTGTTGCTGCAGCTGAATTTATTGAGAAAATGGCTGATCACTTTTGTAACTCCTTATTAATCTTTGTAAGGCCATGCAACTAAATTACAATTTTGGGGCTTTTACTTGATCTATTTCAGTAAATTGAACTCTGAAATGCATTTGTAGATTGATATAGAAGGGTTTGGTGAAGAAAAAAAAAAAGCGTTAAAAATTCATTCACTGTTGAAAAACATGCGATTTCTACAGTCGGCTCAGTTTGACGAGCACCTGCTTTCATTGTGCCGCGCCTCATATGTTATTTTGAACATGCTCTGCTCACACAAGGCAGACAAAGAGTCAGCTGTAAAGAAATCTGACATGGGAGGGGCTGGGACAGACTGAATGACATGGCAGAGACCAGATAATGGAAGATGCAGTTTCCCACTCTCACCAATCTTCATCTTATCAAACATCAGCTAGGTTCATTAACAACTTGATAGTTATCCCTTAATCATGGCTATCAAAAGAGCTTATGATTTTCATTGTTTTGTTTTTTCCCCCCATATTTTCCACTTTAGCTTCTGTTGTTGCCAGTAAACATGATCAGCTTATTGTTTCAAATATTGTTCCACAGTTTCTTTTATGTACTACAGTTTTTGCCACCTGCACTAAACGTTTGTGAAATGAAATATCGTAGCAGCACTCACCACTGATGCAATGAAGCGCCGGAAATGCCTCAGGACACATAAATGAATCATCTGGTCAAAAACACAAAAAACATTCCTGCAATAAACTGTACATAAACATTAAACTGCTAAACATGTCCTAAAATGGGTAGAATTAACAATAATGAAGTGAGATAACATGATTCTGATAGAAATACTTCAGGAACACTGAAATGGAATCTTGGCATATCATACAATCATCACTATGAATTTGTACCTTCATTCTCTTTTTTTTTTGTTTTTTAATTATTATTCTCAAAGGCTGCATCTGACAATGATGTTTTCTGATGGTTATGCATCAGCTTTTAATTAATTTTCCTTTCCTTAAAGTTGTCATGCATAGATTGCTCAGAAGTGAATGAAGGTGTAACATATAATAACTATCTCTGCATATGCACCCAAATTTTCATTCAAATGAAAATCCCTAAAGCCATACACACAAGTTAGTTTTCAGATATCTTAAATTTTGAGTCTTGAAACAGAATGTGCTCTGCCAGAACTGATGTTGAATCTATCTGTGGCAAATCAGTGAGGTACCAGTGGAAAACAGGAAAAGAGTGAGCTTAGGTGAGAAAACAAATATGCTACAACTTTCCTATGCTGGGATCTTCACATTGAGAATGAACTTCTGTGACCTCATGTATTGTCTGTAGCATTAGAGGCTCTCAACAGTCTCCTTTGACACTGGACTGGTTTCACCTGGACGCCTGAACTTTTATCCTAATTAACCCTTTGAGTACTCGCTTAAATTTGCAAATGGGCCCTGTAGATCACAGGTTTGCAAATTTAAGTGCCTATCTGGACATCCACTTAACTTAAAAATGATCACTCAGAGGTCTAATGAGATGGGACAATAATAGCTAGATCCTCAGGCCGAGAGAAATTTTAAGACTAAAGGCCTAATTGATTCTGTGGCCACTTATCTAAAGCCATAATTGTGGCTTCACACACTCGAAGCTAAGATCGTGACCTTGTGCACTCATCAGATTAAGCTTTCATCTTTGTTTGCAACCACATGGCCAAAAGGTGCGTGCCTCACCTCCTGTATGGGGTTGAATTCTGGATCATTCAGGTTCCTTAGGAACCACAGCACACCTGGCCGCAACACCTCTCGGGTCAGGAGAATGAAAGAAGCAAAGTAGAAGACGTAGACCATCCCCACCAGCCAATGGATGAACATGGAGGTGCCAGGCGAGGACAGGAAGCTGGTCTCTCGATCTTTCAGGGTGGCATCAAACATGGACTGAAATATACAGGCAAGGTTAGAACAGATCTCCTTTGCAATGATCCCTGAATCAGGAAAAGGCTGAAAATGCAATTTTAAATGACAGCTATATTTTTATCATTTTCTTCTCGACTTTCTTCACTCTGTGATCAACTCTCAAAATATGCACACACTATTTGTATCTGACACTGAGGCCCCCCCACCCCCTCCCCCAAAATAAGTATGTCTCGCGGCCAGTCGAAATGAGACGCAAGTCGCTGGGCTAGAACCGAGAAATCGGCCTTTGAATGTGATGAATGGGTCAAATGTCGAATTTTTGTTATTGCAGAAATCGTAAGTGCATTCATTTCTGACCAAGACAATATCGGTTTTACCCTCGAT
>JBCEWB010121902.1:0-11484 GCA_039654565.1 Peronia peronii | reverse complement strand
GATAGATAGATAGATAGATAGATAGATAGATAGATAGATAGATAGATAGATAGATAAATAGATAGATAGATAGGTAGACAGATAGTATAATGTAAAGTGATAAACTAACATAACATAATACTATACAATGCAATGCAAAACAATACAATACGATGCAATATAATATATTATATTATATTATATTGCATTGTGTTATATTGTTTTGCATAATATAATATAACACAACATATTATAATATATAATATAATATAATATGATATGATATAGAATAATATAATACAATATATGAAATATACAAAAACAACATACTAAAATCAATGAACATAAACTCAACAGGAATAGGGAAAAGTAATTCAGTTCTATTTATGCCTATCTTGAAGACAGAGAAAAGTAGACAACAAGAATTTTTATCTCAGTTGTATGAAAATGACTCAGGGGGTAGAAATCCTTAACTCATAAGGGTCGGCATAGGCTATTTTTCTTATTTTTTGCTGGAATGGCTTGCGTCCGAATGTGTAATGGGGTTGCGTCTGTAAGAGTCAAGTAGCTATGGCCTAAACTGCTCTATATGGACAACAGGGTTTTTTTTAAATGTCTTCTGCATGAAAATGACCCTGGAGATTGAGCTATAAAGTATTCTTCCCGTAATTAATCGAAACTATCCTAATAATTACCCGGACATGTTAAGAAATTCTTTGAATTGTGAAGGAACAACTTCTATTTAGTTTTACATTTACTTTCTCTACATATTTCATCATGTATCTCCATCTTTTGTGGAGCCATCAGTGCCAAGTGCACAGTGTCACGATAATGTCTGTTAGGAATAGGCTGGGACAGCTTAATTCTACACCTATTAAGAGGCCTTTCTGGCCAGAGATTCGTTCATGCAATGGAACATCTTTGCCAAACAGTTGGGGATGTTGTCAAATTGCACTCGCAAAGCGTCACTTTAAGGTAGACGCTGCCGTTCCTTAAACATGACTATGATATATCATCACAAAAGCCCAGATACCTTGAGGGTTAACAATGGCACGGAGAAGTCTGATAAAGAGCTTTTTGGTCGTGTAACAGATTTGTTCCGATCAAGCGCACGGCTGGAAATCAACGTCTAATTTTAGTAGGGGGTACAAACACTCCAAACTGTTCACTGCCATTGACATAAAAAAAAATGCACAGGGAACGGTCACAATTTGTTGTCGGATCTCGCGGTGGAGCGGTGACAAGTGAGTGTTCCATTTTTAGCAGAGGGGACAAACACTCCGCTAGGGATTTCCAGGTTTTTGTTTAGTCGAATATGACCTATTTAAGGTTGAGATCAGCCATTTTTTGTGACAGTGAATCAGTCATTACTTGTGACATGCATGGAAACTGAGATCTCAGAAATTCCCAATTTAAACGCCACTAACACTCTCAGAGATGATATTACTATATCTTGTGGGCCATATACTCACAATGTCACTCGAATAGCAATCTTTATAAATACAAATTAATTACAGCGATCAGTATGCGAATAGGTAGGTCCCTTGACGACACTTAAGATTTATAGTCCTCTTCAGGACTGAAAGGGAAGATGGTCCGTCCTTGAACAGTGTCCGTCCATCAAGTTCTGTCCATCAGAGGTTGGCCTAAGGCCAAAGTGCACAAGATCTGTAGCTATCAGCTGACCGCTGATGACCTCCTGGGACGTACTGGCTGGACCTGTACTTTAGTAAGTGGACATTGGTCAATGTTGGTTGCTAGAGCTAAATATCCCTGAAAAATATACAGATGAACACTTCTGAATCGTGAATTAACTAAGCAGAAAAAAGGACGGATGGGACTTAATATGAAGAGGGCTTTTCTGACAAAGTATTTCCGATTGCTTTAGAGCAGAGGTTCCAACAGGTGAGAAGTTGGCGGGAGGGGGAGAGGGGGGGGGGGGGGGAGGTGTCTTGGCAGGGGGGTCGTGTAGCCTTGCTAGATGTGGCTTGGGATAGAATTAATTACTTTCAACTCATCAGTTACATTTTTTTATGTTCTTCCATATTTTTATTATTTTTTTTATGTCAGGGAAAAAAAGTGTATTGCAGAGGTCCAATGCCATTAGATTGCATTGGGATGCTAATAAAATAAATAATTACAGTATTCTTGTTAAACTTTTCGTTATGTTCCTTTTCCCCGTCCATCACTGAAAATAAAATGTAAATCAATCAGTAGGGGGTCGCGTGGGTTCCACGCTTTGGGTTAGGGCTCGCGAGGGCAAAAACGTTGGGAACCGCTGCTTTAGAACGTATGTGGCAATTCATTGTTACGTTTGCTTGTGCCAGTATGCAAGTGCTTGTATCACTTGTTTGCCTGTGTAGCTTTGGTAATGGTCGGCAGTGGGTACCCACTCATATATAACTGCCACATTACGAGTGCATGTCTAAACCAAAAGCTTTTTATTTGAAGCATGTAGAAGTTCGTGTAATGAATATGGGCAGCATTTTGTTCTTGTATAACATATGATTATTTATATCTTTCTTGTTGTTTATAATTATGTTTGTCATGGATAGAATAATCGTGTTTCCATTGTCGTGTACTAAAGTCATACAACTCAGGAGAGTCAAGATTCTAAAAGTAAAAGAATAGGGAGAAAAAGATGGATCAATGCTACAAATGACGTTCTGGAGGGCACGAGCTACTATCTCAGAAGCCTCACATGATAGACAATCGCATCTTTAAGTCGACTTCATATGATACCCAAGGCTGGAAGATGGAATGGTGTTGTGTGTTTTTTACGTTAAACTTTGATACTTATGTCTGGAAAACAAAAAAACATAGTTGACTTCTTGGATATGCAAATAAATCTACAGGAAATGTTTAGTGTTCACTGTTTCTTGACAGCTCTTTTCCTCTGCATTCATCCGAAATTTCCGGTCGATATCCTCGCGTAAGAATAATAGTGGGATTTTCCTGCGATGGAAAAAAAATCTAATATTTAAAAACTCTCTTGAAGTCGGCATATTATGTCTTTCTAGAGATGAAACAGAAACTCGGAGACCACATTCTACAAGTTTATGCATGTAAAAGATGTAGTCAAAAAGTGAAAAAAAAACAAATCAATAAAATAGTTTTGCTGGTTTATACAGCAGAAATTTTAGGATATTTATTATATTGTAGTCGAAAATTAAGTGGATTTGATAAATTTCAATAAAATAATGACAAGTGTTTTCAGTCTTATTTCCTAATTTCTATCTAAGAAAAAAATCTGAACTTGAGTCTGCAGTAATTAACAGTTTATAGACCAATTTGTTTAATGGCTCCATTGGAAAATGGGCATCTCGAATCCATTGATGTCCATAGAAAATATTCAGGGGAAAAATTCAGGGTAAATAAACGCCTAATCACTGAAATATATAATCATTCTGTTATTGTAGATACGAGGAGATAAGTTTATATCAGCAAGATTGAGAATGTTGACTTTAGAACATATTACTATGGATCCCATTATTGTCTTTCATAATCCGGCATTCATTGATAGTTATCACAAGGGAGGAAGGTAAGTGGATCAGCAGGAACAGCAATTTATGGAATAGATGTGGGAGGAGATCTGGGGGAAATGACCGAAGAGATGGCTGGGATATGCGATCTGACAGATTACCAGGGTTACGAATGTGTTGGGAGCATTCAGTATGAAGGGGTCAAGCTCGAGGGGCAAAGGGCGACTAGAGTGATTGGTGGTCGGAGTGGTTGAATTACTGACAGGAAACCAATTAATTGTCAGTCATCAGACCCACATATCTGGATCAAAGAGACAACTTTATCTCTCTCTTCAACTCCCAAAGGCATAAAGTAATGAAATGATAGCGAATGGTAAAAAATAATGACAAACAAAACAAAACAGGACTTGGTTTAATTAAAGGATGTCTCTATTTGGTGTCAGTGTTTACTTGTGACTGAGAAACAAATGAATTGTTTGAAAAAAATAGAGATAAAAATATCTGGCGATGTTTTTTTCGAAACATTGATGAAACGGGCAGGACAAACACTAAACAAACGAATGTATTTTTTATGTCTGGAATCAACTAGTATTTTTTCTTCTGTGAGCAGGTGCGCTGTCACAAGCAACAGGCTGTGAAAATACGTCAAACAAAACAATTTCCTATCTTACCGTGCAGCGTATGCTGGGGTGAACTCCAGCATTCTTTTACAAAAAAAACGCTGCTTTCATCATAGTTTAATTTTCTTCAAACTTATTCGAATATAACTTTCCACAGTATAAAAAGACAGCCTGATGCATCATTTCATTTCCTTAACAAAATGCATTTAGTACACGATGTATTGAATTTAAATTCGATTTTCAGGAATTTTACTTTTCCAAGAAAAAGGTGTTTTCTCAGAATTGCAACACGCATCCATGAACAACAAACAACTAAAAAAAAGTTCAAATCTGAGACAACCGATCCCGAAGGCCAAATTTATACCCATTTTTACATAAAGCTGGTGTATGTTTAGATAATTGAACTATCAAAACAACAGCTGCATGTCCAAATAAAATTTACTGAGAAAACCAAATAGAACAGAAAGTTTGGAGACAAAAATGAATGAACAAAATAAGACGAAATAATAAAAAAAAGGATTGTGAAATACAAACATCAGCAATAATAAGTGGAAGAAAAAAATAAATAGAAAATAGATAGAAATAGAGATCGACCTGTGTGTCTATTCTTATGATTGTGATATTGTACGTTACAAAGCAAAGAAATTTATAGTAAGACATACATTACACACACAACACACACGCATAAACACACACACATACACGTCTAAATATATTTATGCCCATCAATCAACACAATGAATAAATATGGATGTTCTCTGGCGGCGGCTTGATTCCTGTTTCAGACACTAATACTTGGGATGACCAAATAATAAAGGAAATTTTGGCAGTCTTACTCTTGATTTTCATCCTATTTACATAAAATGGAGATCGTATTAACTACTGGTTTTTCTCTCTCCACCTACTTTAGTCGCGTCAGCCATAGACTAACCATTAGGCATGTGCTCAGAACACACATACGGACATCTGATGGCAAATCAGACCAGTGGCCATCCAAGAAAAAAAGGTATTGGGGGAAGTGAGACTCGTCCCGTCCTGTTACGACTTCCCGTCCCATGCAACATCTGTGCAGATCTGAACGGCCTGGTGTTTCACCAATGAGTCATTTTGTAGCTACTCAAGTTACTTCCCTTTGCCAAGTACAATATGTATATCAACATGCGTCTACAGATAGAAGTTCAGCCGGCCTAATGCGCATGTGCAGAAACGACCATCGGCTGTGTTTACATGGGAAACCGGGTCAAACATGACACTTTTTTTTGTTTTTTGTGCAAAGATCTAGATTTAGATCGATCTAAATAGGTTATTATTATTGTATATACCCTAATCCTAACCCTAACCCTAATCCTAACTCCTAACCTAACCTAGTTCGTGCAGTATGAGGTCATACGCATGCGCAATAACCCGGCTGACCTTCTGTCTGTAGACGCAAATTGTATATCATTAACATTGTGAAAAAGTAAAAAACAAAACAAAATAAAACAAAACAAAGTGACAACAAAACAAAAAACAGTTTTGACCCTGTTATTTGAAAGATGCTGAGCAAAAAATTATGACAAAACTATTGCGACGAGAAGAGAGTATTTTCATCACATGATGAATTTTTCAGAATTTTCCGTTATTCATGCTTCGGGTAAAATAAGAAAAATGATTTTTTTCCCTTCTTTACAAAGCTTGTGCTATACCTCTTGTACTTGACAAAGGGAAATAATAAGGCTGACGGTCAATATGGCTCGTGTTGATTGTTTTTTGACCAGCCCTATTACTTTCCTTTGCCATTCATAAGAGGCGCCGAACGAACAGGATAAAGGTCATTTGAAAGACTGATTACAAATAACAACAGAAAAAAAGCAACTAACCAACTAACTAACTAACTAAATAAATAAATAAAACAAATAAACGAACCAAAAAAAAAAAAAAAATACTTAAGAGGAAAACTTTTTTTTCAGACATTAGTTTTTTTTTTTTTTTAAACTTTTCATGATATAAGTTTGAAGTGAAGAGCATAGAATCGATTTTTATCCCGCTTAACTGTGCTTGCTCAATACCCTGTGTGACTGCTAAAGGGAGGCAATAGGGCTGAGTAAAAAAAAAAAAATGATCCTCTTTCGCCTTCACTGGCCATGAAGACCCACATCAGCAAAGTAATAACCTGCCTGACTACTCGTCCGTCGGACACCTGGGCATTATCCAGCATCAAATCCAGGGAATCCAATTACTGGATATTTTAGAAGTCACATCAAACGGAGGTGCGCCATGGCCATGTGGTCTGGGGTCTGATCCGTGATAAACAACTCACGTCGTGGGTTCCGGTTCGACTCTCAGATCCTGCCATCGGGGGATGAGAAGATTCAAAGATTAGAAATTGCATTTTTTTTCAGTGACTCAACTGTCCCCTGGCTTCTTCTGGATAGAGAAGCCCGACATCTAGCCTTCCCGGGTAAGAGCGAATATATTGCGGAGGTCCCGTTAGTACATACATACGTTAAAGGACCCTTGCCAGTTAAATATCGATGAAGAGTAAGCGGAGTACCATATGGCCGCAACAGTTCATATTCGACTAAGCACAGGTCTGGAAATCCCCGGCGGAATGTTTGTACCCCCTACTGAAAATAGAACACTCACTTATGTGTGTTTCACTCCGCTATGAAATCCCACAACACTAGTTGAACGCAAAACTTCGGGAAAAACGTGACGCCGGAAGTACGTCATACTTTTTCCTACGTCATTCAATCATTAACACTATTCACTACTATTATTATTTGGAGGTCATCTAGGTTCAATAGGCTCACAGTGAAGGGTTTTAATCCCACATTTCTTCCCCACCGTAGCAGGGTCAAAACGAAAAGTGAGACAAACTTGTGAACAGTTTGGGGTGTTTGTACCCCCCTGCTAAAAATAGACCCGGTATTTCCAACCTTTCGCTTGGTCGGAACAAATCTATAGCCCCTACCTTTTTTTTATATCATTAAATTATTATCTATGTTTGAGTATTTTTGGTCTTACTAGACTGCAACACACTTATTGCAGCAATATTATCATGTTTGGTTGTCCACAGATGATGAAGACATGTGGATTGACAAAGATTATACTTTTGTCTGTTATAGTCATAATTTAATTAGTATGATAGAAAATTATACTGTTGCGCGTCATTTATAATACTGAACTAGAACAAAAATCTCAATAAAACGATGAGTTTTTCACTTCAACAAATCATAAACATCAATAAATTATTATTATTATTTGTTATTATGTTTTACTCGTAAAATCAATTTGACCATACGTTGTCGTATTTTAGCAGTTAGTTTGACTTCCAGTACTTGAAACTTATATTGATATTGGCACAATATATAGTTTAAAAACTTGATTGTTATAAATTAATTAGCACTTGTTTTTGCATTGCAGGTAATATTAAGCGTTGGCAAAGCTTTTCGGCAACGCTATAGATATGGATTCTCTGACAATGATAAACGATCACAATTTAAACACATTCTTTATTAATTGATTCATAAACTTTTAACTGTCGTATATTGTTTGCAATATGTGAATTAGTACAAGGTACAACAGGAACACTATAATCTTTGTGAAATGAAGAAGATTATTGGCCCTAAAATAGAAATTTATTATTTCGTTTCTTATGAATTTATTTCTGAATGTTTGTATATTTGTTAATTAACCTAGAACACAGCATTTCAGCAACCATCAGGATAGATATTCAGTTTTCAGCAGTTATAGTTAAGAAGGAAAACCTTGTTTTTAACACTAAAGAAATCCTATTACGAAGTGTTGGTTATCTTGCCAGTAAAGAGTCAAGTAAACCCCTCCCCCCTCCCCTCCCCCCTGCCCATCCCCTCCTTCTCACGATATCAGGCACACACAATCTTCATTTCATTTCGGATTTCAGCCTCGAACACTCAACTGCAGCTGAACTACTCAAATGTAAACACAGACCTGTTACGAACTGGCCCATTCACCAGAATCGGCGTCAAAAGAACGATGTGTTTGTGAACATGGTTGCGGTTCGTGTAGACACTTACAAAACTCATTGACCGAGTCTGGAATCTGATGTTTATCCCTTAACCCTTAGCATGTCGGTAAAAAAGTGCTTGAGTGATAGAATTTCTATGCTGATATACAGGGTGAACCAAAAGGAGGCTCTCACTCAGCAAGTATGTACTTGACAAAACAAAAACATTTTATTACACGTACATTAATTTGTACTTGTTATATTTAAATTTGGAGGAAATAGCTTAATAACATTTTCAAAACTTGTGTAAGAGACATAGAATAGCGGTTTGGAATTACAGTTTCGCTAATTAGATGTAAAGCGTGAGGGAAAAAATAGTGATGCAACTGTAATCCTACTTTTGGCCCCATCCTGTATTGTAATCATATGTTGTCTTTGGGAACGACAACTCATAGGCATTTCGTGACTTGATCCGGGTTATAAAATGGGTACCCGATTATAGATCTTTTGGGAAACTAGTAGAGGACCCACGGCCTTGCTTGGAGATTTTTTTAATACAGGTCATACCGATACTGCCATGCGACTCAAAATGTATGGCAAGCGTGTGTATCTCGATGTTGGTATTTTGTATAATTAAATTGAATGTTCCTCAAAGAAAACGTGTTTCTCGTTTTAGATTAGCGGAAACGGAATAAAATAACATAGCACGTCATTCTATCGAGCGTACAATTCGTATCAAACACTCTCACAAACTCACTATCAAATTAGGCTATTATCGCCATTTCAGAATGGCGTATGACATAAAAAAAAAAAGTTTTTTTTCGGGTTTATATAAGTAGAAACACAGATCTTTATTCAACAATTTTGGGTGTCAAATTTGAGATGGATACATTCAGTAGTTTTCGAGTTCATAAGCTTTTTATGGGTGTTGTTGTAGATTTATAGTGTAGACATGGGGCAATCAAAGTTATCGCTCTTACTCAGAAAGTGTTTGGGAGTCTTTGTGGCCATTCTGAACTTTGCACCAATAAGAGAACGGCATGAATGAGCAGTGGGAAAGCTTGCTGGAAAGTGTTGTGAGTAGCCACTGCTGATCGAACTTTTTCTAACTGTCAATTGTCAACTGAGCTCGACCAATGCCTTCAATTAGGCAATACTCACGGGCAAAACAGTTAATTTTCGTTAAAACATTGTCCAACTGAACTCAAATAATGTCTTCAACTATGCAGTACTCACAGGTCCAAAACCGTATACTTTTGATTAAAATTGTCCAACTGAACTCAACTAATGCCTTCAATTAGGCAATACTCAGGGGTCCAAAATGGTATATTTTTTATTAAAATTGTCCAACAGAACTCAAATAGTGCCTTCAACTAGGGAACATGCATAGACTGAAAACAAAAGTTTTTTTCACAGTAGTGGTAAAAGTCTACCCAAAACAAGACTGGGGAAAAAATAAACAGTTTGGTTTCATTGTTGAAAGATCTATGGACTAAAATGTTAGTGTTAGACTCATAAGGTTTTGAGATCTAATGAGGAGCAGCCTTTTGTGCTTTCCTTGAAATAGAAAATGCGCGTTCTCTAAGGTTTGTTGGGATATTAATAGATTGTGAAGGGCTCAAGGCCTGTAGTGTGCCAGAATATATTAATGCTTTCTCTTATATCAAATATCATCAACAAACAACGACGACGACAACAATAACAACACAACAACAACAACAACAACAACAACAACACAACAACAACAACAACAAAAATAAATAGGATTTTTTTTTTTTAAGAAAAGAAAGAAAGGTCATGCCTCACGGTGTTAAATTATGAGTAAGTTGTCTCAAAATTATGACATTTCAATGTCTTTTTTGAATGAACATTTTTTTTTTAAACAGATCGTTCCCTTGATAATTCTAGTTCAAAGGTTAAGTTTGCCAGATTGCCCATTCACGCTTGTCTGTTTATCTGCTGGCTGGGATTCCTGCAGGGATGGCTGGTGTCGTCTTACAGACATTCGTTCTATCTGGGGCAGGGTGGTGTTTCCTGATTATGAACAAGGAGAGAAAAGATAAACAGAGAAAGGTTACCTTTCAGATTGCAAAGGAACGTTTCCTTAAAAAAGGAATGAAGTTTTCTTTAACATGAAATGAATGATGATTCCTACGAGATGGAAGAATGAAGTTTCTTTTATTACGAAATGAGCAATGAATTTTCCTACAGGAAAGTTCTATTTAAAAAGAAAAGAGGGAGTTTTCATTAACATGGAATAATAGAATTTTCTATGGGACGATGGAGGGAAGTTTCTTTTAATACGAAATGAGGAATTCCCTCATGATATTGGAACGTTCACTTTACGTTGAAATGATCAAATATCTTTTAAAACGAAATGATGAAGTCTTTATTTCAAGACGAAAAGAGGAAGTCGCTAGAAAAGATGCAATTATTGGTACGGTTCCTTTCAGATGTACATGAGGATGTTTCCCTTGAAATAGATATTATATAACAATAGAATCTCATTCGATGTGCAGGACAGCTGCTTTTAAGATTACATGGGAAAATTTCCTTTAATATGAAATGAGGAAGTCTCCATAAGAATGAAATATGGTTTTTTTTTTTTCAAGATGAAACGGAAAGTTTCTTAGAGAATGAAATAACAAAGGTCCCTCACTCTAAGATGAACTGACTGAGTTTTCTTTAAGATGAAATGGAAACATATATCCTTCAAAATGAAATAAGAAAGTTTCCTTCTGGTGAAATATTTTGGCTTTATTTAAGTTAAAACGAAGACATTTCCTTTAGTACGAAATGTTTCTTTAAGATGAAAAGAAGAAGTTTCCTTTCTTTCTCAATGTTCTGTGTTATAGACTATAATAAAAACAATCAATATGGCTTTCAAATGTCACGAGACCAAGCGATAATGTAAAATGTAAAAAGAGATGTTAAGGCTTAATATGTTGTCCTCCAATCTCTATGCGAGTTTCTCATATGGGACTTAGAGAATGGAACAACAGTACTGTTTTTTTCAATGCAGCTGGTGTAAGCGCTGTTGACGTATAAAATTTCTACACTTGCTGACGAAGTTATCTTTCTCACCTAATGTCACGCAAGAGAGGCAAGCATTTTGTTAAGAAGATGTGTTGACATCATCCATTTGCCAGGATTTCATCCCTCCACAGATTTCTAAGCATGCATTGTACAGATTGAATATGGCGAATTTGGTTCATTACACGAAAGCAAATATTGAGGAAGTGGTAATAGCCTTTCGATCTCAGTTCAAATGAAAAAGAAAACAAATATAAAGAAACAAGTTTAAACTCCTCAAACTACATCTATGAATCCTTTTCAGAGGAGATAAGCTGTCTGCAACTTTCTCCAATCTGGTCGTTAATTTTTTTCTTTTAGCCGAGTGAGTTCTCCCCCCCCCCTCCCCCCCCCCCTCCCCTCC
>JBCEWB010121891.1:0-11484 GCA_039654565.1 Peronia peronii | reverse complement strand
TGTGATTTATTTAAGATCAGCCGTTTGTACCAAAAGATTATAATTTTAACAATCTTTAAGTATGATCCATGATCACAGAAAAAGTGTATTGTATAGTGCCTGTTACCGTAATACTTCTAATATATTTCCAATGTGTACTCGCGGCGATGGACTTTCTTTCTGAAAATATATTCAGTCGTACAAGCAAGGAACCCAGCTTGAGCGTCAGTGCCGTGCCATGTGTTTGAATGCTAAATTGAAAAAAAAAATAGTTTGCAGCCAACATCCAGTAAAGAGTATCAGTATTCTGAAGCTATCAACTTGAGCAATGATAATCGGAGCTGTAAAAGACTCAGACGGGAGGTAAACATGGTGAAACATGAAACATCTTGGTGAATTTTTTCCCCTTTATCTCTCCTCCCCCCCTTTCCCATCCCACCTCTAATTACTCCTTTCCTTTTTCCCTCTCCATCCTAATCCTCCCCTCCTTCTCCTTCCCATTCCTCCACCCCAATCGGGTGCTGTGTACACCTATGAAATGATAAGACTCATTATACCACTCTCTCCCCCCCTCCACCGTCAAACATGTTCTGCTCTGATTAAGTATGCTTGAGAAACATCCCTTGATCAAACCCATTCACACAGAGTGGTGAACTCGTCGAAGATGTCCATATTTCTTCAACAATTCAGGCCTATGGCGTAAAACTTCCAAAATGATTTGCTATCTAGAGACAAAAGACAAATAATAAAAAGAAGAAAAAATTAAGAAGTTTGAGCCTCACTATGAAATCGTTGCTGCAATAGAAGAACACAAGATTTCGGGAAAAACCCAACGCGGAAATACGTCAGGTATTTCCCATGTTATTAAGTCATTAATACTACTCACTAATATTATTATTTGGAAGGCATCTATAAAACTGAAGAGTTTTAGTCATAACTTTCCTACCGGCTGTAATAGGGTCAAGTCAAGAAGTGGGGCAAACTTTCCGCCGAGGCAAGGCCAGGATCATGGATCGATGGGATTTCCCAAAATATTGGTGAACTCTATTGATAGGACCAAACAAGGGCCAATTATTCCATTATCTACAATTGCTAAGACTTTGGCCCTTGACATTCATGTTATAAATTTGGTATGAAAATATATTTTAAAAAAAGAAGCTAGGATCAATTTAAGTTAGCCATTAGCAAACCTGAACGCTCACTTCTCTTTCAAAGGAAACACATAAAATTTTTGTTGTTTTTTTTGTTTTGCTGGGAGACACCAATTATCTTATGATCCTCTTCTCAAAGCCATATAAAAATTCGCTTCTCAAATTCATTTTGCAAGCCACGATCATCTAAGCTTGCCAAAGCTAGCCATTTAAGCTATGACCTAATGAACTAGTCGATTTTTAATCACAGTTCTAAAAGTTTCATTGAAAGATAGCCGTAAGTATGTTTTTTGTTCATTGATAGACCTTCTGAAAGTGCACTTCATATGAAAGGTAGATCTGCTCATAGGACGTTATTCCTTTACTCCTACTCCCCCTTCACACACACACATACAGCCAGCATACAGACACACACACACACACCCAACATACAGACAGACACACACATAACGTCACATGCACACAATCATGTGATCTACAAATTCGTGGACACACAGATGATGAAGTCAATTCTCGACTTTTGTGGCCGAGCATTTGAGAGCCTCTCACTTTTCGGAAAAGAAAAATATGAAGCCGAGACATTTAATTTGCTGATTGAAATGATCAGCTCCTATTGCTAGAAATTGATGACGTTTGAATGATGATTTTTTTTGTGTGTGGAAGGGGGGGGGGGGGGGGGGAGGGGTGCTCATTCTGCACTGCATTGCATAACAGACTTGCCACATCAGCAACACGGATATTATCCTGACCGAGCGATAAGCATGGACCAGCCACAAACAGCAGAATTTTATCCACAGAAAATAATGTATGTCAAAGTCCTTGTGTCAAAGGTTCACAAACTAAGTCTATTAAATGCAAATATAAACAGAATTTCATCCATACTTTGGATAGCATTCTCACACATTAAACTGAATATGACATCAGTCATGAAGTTGATCAAGGGAATCAGTTCATTAACAAATATTGATTAAATAAGGGAGCGTTTACAGTCCGATTTTTTAAAAATTAGTTCTTTTTTTTTTTCTTCAGGATTTGCGCGCAATTTAATTACTTCCAGACATAAAACTGAATTTAAAACATGTCAATCGACAGATTATTTTCTTATACTATGGACAAAAAACAAATGGTGAAACTGATGCTAAACTTAGTAACCTAAGTTAATAGAAATGAAACAAACAAAATAATACGAGTGGAAGTTACACCAGAGAAAACATTTACCAAATATTTGACAAACTATATAAGCTAGATAAGCTAGATCTAACATTTTCATATACAGAATGTAAACATCCATTTAATCTAAATAATCTATTATTGTCATTGTCTGTTTTCTGACGGGAAAATATTGTAACCTAAAGAACAAAATATGAGGGATCCTGATAAACTGATTGTCAAAGACAAGAGAACAGAGACAGAGGTTGAACAAATTTAGGACACTGTTTCATCAGCTTCACAGACTGTGTCTCTCCACTCATGATAACGAAGAGTACCCGTAAGTGGCGATTCAGCTTTCTTTGATGATGGTATGACAAAGGGAAAGTTTGAAGTTTAGCAGACCTCAGATCAACAGCGAAAAAGAAGTCGTGGAAAGAAGGGTGCACAGTTGGAAAACTGAACATGTTGTGTAGCTGAAAGGGAAAAAAAAAGATAATACCATCTTACACCAGAATTGTCTGGACACATTGACAGTATTCGTTAATGCCATATCCCAGCGACATCCCAGTCTGAGAGCCAATGACACATCACTAAAACTACTTGAACTCTTCCTGGCCACAGGGATCAGTGGATTCTGAAGTTCTTGGTCATAATTTTTTTTTTTTTAACTTAAAAACTACAACATTACGACAATCTATTCATACTGCCGATAGATCTGACGGAGACATTCACAGTTATTACTTTGCCGGTCATAAAATAGCTCCTTATTTAATTTAATAACATATACCTTTAATTGAAATAGGCATTGCATGTTGAATAGACAATTTAATTAATAATAAATGTCACGCTTTTGCTGTGTGGTATTTTTAATGTCTGATTTTTAATGTCTGATTTGTATAGGCCTATATAACCACTTAGGTAATTTACTGAGCAATAAATGCACTCTGACATGAATTTTTTAAATTGTGGCATGTTGGTCGGCTTAGGGCTGCCATTTCACTACTGTAGCATGAGGACGAGAAGTGTATTGAGAATACCTATAATTTCAAGTTGAAATGTTGCAAAAAAAGAAAAAAGCTTACTCCGGCCCTTCTCACTCCCCGGTCCCCTTTTTCATTCTCATTGAAATCTTTCCAAGAGGACTCGAACATATCGTCTTAAAGTTCATTGTTTAAAACTTGTAGTCTTTCGAGGTACCCTGGAACAAGGAGTCCTGTGTTATCGGCAGGTGATTCGCTTTCAAAGTAAGATGTCAGATATATTCTTCGGCTATCTGTCAGACTCTGTTCCTCTCTCCTTCATCCGATGGTGTGGCCTACACCCTGGAAACCCCTGGTTTGTTTTCGGGCCGGGCCAACTGTCTGCGCACGACGCTATTCACGCAACGAGCTAGGATTTTAAGTAGAACACGTGTTATGAATCTTACTGTTGCCCTCGACCTGAAGGTGCACTAACTGACTAGGCTTGGAAAAGCTTCAAAAAGTCGGCAGACATGTTCTCCAGAGTTGATAGGTTTCTTTATACTGGCACAGCACAGTTCATTTTGGGTATCCCTATGAGCAACAGTTTGATAATTTAAGGCGCTAAAGAGATAACAGATGCAACAAAGGATATAACAGGCTAATTCTTTCGACATAATAAATATTAACGAAAGTCCATTTACATGGAACTCATCGTGCAAAGTATGAAATATAAGAATTTCATTATTAATACATTGTAGAGTATAAAGGAATCGGCTCTTGGCAAACTTTAGATACCTCAGTGCATTTCTCACCCTATTCATTGGTAATAATTATGAGATAATCACTACATTTGCCATAGTAACGTTCTTATTCATATTTGAATTAATAATACTTTTTTTTTTCATGTCGCTGTACGATGTTTCAGCCTTGTCAGTACTCGTTTAGTCATTAAATTTTAAATTCTTTTGACAATTTTGCCACTTGGTGTAACTGAACCCAGTCTATATAGATCTATTTCCCCTTACATTTATATGACACCAAAATGATCTTATGAACCTTACCTCCTAATATATAGATAGACCTTGCCTTTGACCCACAATCCTTCTTTTTATAACTATTACAAACTGTTATAGACCCAGATCTGTTTGCGCGCTTGTTTCCATCTTGACAAAAGAGCTTATCCTTGCATATAAGTATTCGAGAACTAAGGATGAAGAACAACACATCTCTAGTTTTATTATTTTCAAGGTTAAGAACTTTAACTAGTCACATAAAACAGGTCAGGCGGAGCAGTCACTCTTCTCCAAAGTAATGGCTTTAATAAATAACTTCAACAAACAACAAAAAACGAAGAACAACAAACAACAAACAAACAAACATAGATCTAGAAGTCGTTGAAAACAAAATTTCAGTTTTCTCCCATGTGTAAAAAAAAAATTAAAAAATTAACATATCTGAATTTCCAATCTATCCTACGGCACAATGCTCTCCCATATAATCCCCCCTCACCCTTCACCCCTTTTTGTGTATGTACAAGTGTTTCTGTTTTTGTTTTGTTTTGTTTCGCTTGTCTTTTCAATTCTCTGTTGTTGTCAGTAGTTCCTTTTGTCCTCCTGAATCTCTGGTGACAGTACAAAATTGTTGACTGGGCTGACATGATGCACATGTTATTCTCTGATCATCTGGATCATATCAATTTTTGTCTGTCTGTCTGTCTGCTTGGCTGTAGGTCTGTCTGTTTGTATGTATGTCTGTCTGTCTGCCTCCATGTCTATAGGTCTGTCTGCCTGTCTGTCTGTCAGTCTATCTGTCTGTCTATCGTCTATCTGAATGATATCTGTCTGTCTGCTCATTAATTTTGTTTCCTTCTTTCTCTGTTGACTACTTCCAAGCTTTCCAACAAGATGCAATAACCCCAGACATTGTCAGAGGTATATTCTGAGGCACACCGCCTGGGTGTCAAACTGCTGATGCCGACGGAAATCAGCCATTGCTTGGTTGCATAATAATACATTTACGAGGGTGAAGGTAGGGAGAAAAAGAGAGAGACGTTAAATTGTAGACGTTTAAAAAGAACGAAAAGAAGCGAATCCAGGCAGTGGATGGCAAAGGGCAAAATGAAATCTACCTGGTACGTCGATTTCGATTTCGGACTCACTCTTAGTAGTCAGTCTTTTGAAAATTAACGTTATTTACTCTAGTTCAGATCTCACAAAGTGTACTAGTGATGGTAGATTCAAATAATTTAGGGATTGTTTTCACAATACTGTCTGTGACATCGTTATTTTCAGTGTTTGAGGAAAACCATCTTGAAGATATTAGAAGAGATATATTTACTGACAATTACTCAATGCCTTTTGCATTGTACTGACCTATAAATCATTACAGTTGATGAGTCAGTCCATCTCCATTATTCACATTTCCTGAACTTTCCAAATCTTCAGAGCCAAATACTTTCAAATCATTCTTGAAAATAAATATAGTACTGTGCACCGATAAGTGAGGGGCAAAGAATATGAACGAACGATCAGATTGTACGTTCCAGCTACTTCATGGTTGCAAAATGTGGATGTGATATAACTTAAACTTATAGAGATATCATCTTCCCCGCCTTGCGACCGCTTCCTGCTTCGGTTGACGATTTTCCATACAATGTGCCATACAGATGTCCTTTGGCCGGTGTTCTCACAATCATGCTCCGCAAAGTCTGCCAGCATCCCACGTGTGAAACTATTTTGCATCTTTTGCTTTGTGTCCCTCAATTACGCTTGCTTCCACCTCTTTCCGCCCGTAATAGATATTGAAAAGTGTCCCGTCACATAGAATAACCAAATGAGTTCGAGCTAAACTTTTGTCATTTACTTTACACTATAATTTTATTGTCAGAGAGAAAGAACACTGTCCGCAAAATCGGAGCATCGATATCAACCGAGGTCTTCAACTTGCCCACTTTAACCTCCCGCGGCGGTTGGTTTCCAGAAGAGCAACACTTGTTCCATATACCTGAGTGTTCCTTGGCGGTAACTTGAGCATCTTCAACGCCCATCATATTTCCTCCTTTCCAGGCTTGACAAGGCTACCTATTCCTTCTCCCAAAGCAGATCCTTACTTAACACTCCGCCGATTGACTGTGAATGGTAAAGCTACAGAAGGAAATAGCTTCATATATCTATCGTTTCACACTAGCACTCTTGAAAGTTAATGACAGACCTTAGTTTGAGTTTTCTTGGGCTAGTAAGTTTCTGCTGGACAGATTGTTGACAAACACAGCTCTTCAGAGAGGCGTTGAACAGTTCGCGGTTTTCAACTTGTGCTTTGCTCCAGCACTTACACGGTGGCAAAACATTTTCTTTTGGTCTGTTTTGCTGTTTTCATCTCCACAGTGTGAGTAAGGGGAACAGCAGTATCAGCTTACCTTCCTCTCGTAGTGTGGGTCTTGCCATTCATATTTTAATGAGAAAAGGGAAAAGGTGTATGCCTAAAAGAAACTTCTTTGACAAAAAATGATTCATGAGCAGAGAAGGAAGGGGGAGGGGAGGGTAAAGGAAGAAGAGAGAGAGAGAGAGGGAGAGAGAGAAAGAAGGGAGAGGGAACAGACATTTTCTCTTCTCATTTAGTTGTTCTGATAGGTAGGTCAAATGAGCAAACGCTGAAAACACTCTACAAAAAAAATCTTGTTAAAAAATGTATAGTCTCATACGCATTCTCCAAATCTCATGATGGCTCTAGTAAAACTAAAGAAATAATAAATAGGTAATTCTTTTGCATATGGTCTACCTATTGTTTTCTAGACAACAGAAGGTTAAAGAAGTATAGTTGAAATATACTTAAGATATTATTAAACAGTGTTTTGGAAACTGGACACTTGCAGTTGTAACAAAATACCAGTGAACTTTCCCTTGCATTGTGTGCCAGTTGCTGAATTCACCCAAAGGAATCAACTAAATCGAATAGGAAGAAGAAGAAAAATTAGCCCAATAAATATAGCATTTATATCACTTTTCTTTGCAAAACACCACTCAACGCTATCAACATTTATTCTGCCCAGGTGAGGTGACCAAACAGGCGCAGAGATAAACAAACGTAACGTCGTAGTTTTTTTAAAACAGATGCTGCTCCCGCTGCACACACACACATGGAAAGTTGAATCTTGTGCTCTTGAGATAGTGAGGGTGGTGATGATTGAAGACATGGGTTACATTCTTGAGGGGTTTGAGAAAAACAGGCGTTGAGCATACTGCATATTATCTGTCTTTCAAGCCCTATGCCTCTGTCTGCTTCCATATAGCAACACGTTTCAGAAAACGTCACGAAATAGAGGTGAGAGGTGAGAGTGGGAGCTGAATGAGAGTCTTACAGCTAGTGAAACAAACGCGATGAAATATGTACAAGAGGTCGTGGTAGATATCTATAGTGATTACAAGCAATATCTTGTCAGTAATAATAATAAAAACTAAGTGACTAAACATTTATCCTATCTTGTGCATTTCCAGAGGCTGGTCTTGTCAAAAAGAACATGCTGATGCTTTCATTTGAACCAGTATAATATTGGATCAAATGAAAGCAATATTATTCTCCTTTGTGGTAATGGAGCCCATTGTTACATGTAAATTAAACATTTTAAAAAATATGACCAGTGTGAAATTAATCTATTGGGGAATTCGTGCAAATCTGACAAAGTCCGTTTACAAGAGACGTAGCAATAAATGGATAAGGTCGGCCTAATTAGTCTGTTTTATTATGCGTTTTGTCTGAAAGGGATAACCGTGGCTGCATAGACCTTTTTCGTTACATTTCTCGAAATGCTTCGCAGAGAAAACGCCAGACAAGTACATGAGTTTCTAACTTGTAGTGGAAATGATTTCACGAAGTCGATACCAGTGCATTTTGCTCCATCTTTCAGCTTTTGAATATCTGCTTTTTGCCTGTGATTACCTTCCATTTTCTAAATTTCTTCCTTCTGTCTGTAACTATTTTTTAAGCATCTTTATTCGTTTAGATACCAAGCAGGCACAGACAGATTACATTCACACGGGGATGAAACACTAAAAATGTCGAGCAGGCTTCAATTCCAAGCAGAGGGTTAGAACGCACCGTTCATATCCCTCTCTGCAACTCAATGAAATATGCTTTTGCAATTCCCGGACCGTTTTAGCAATTTGTAAAAGTGTTTAACAAGAGCTTTCCATCTTCTCAGCTCCATTTAATATGATAAAAAGTGAGACCAAAAAATGCAAATGGCAAAAAAAGAAAGCCTCAGAGTATCTATTTATATCAGTGATCTGGAGTGATTTGTGTTCCCTGGAGCTTTAATAAGTCTCAATGAAAGGATGCAAATCTATGTATAAACGGAACAGCTGCAGCAGTATAAATAGTGAAATGAATAACACATTGAAGGTGTTATTCATTTTTTTTCCCATAAAAATAAACTTCCTCCTGGTCTTGAGCAAAAAGTTTTCAAAAATTTTGCCATGCCTCAGGCCCACATATACAAACTTTTTTATCTTCATTACTCTAGCCTGGTTTTCTCCTTATTTATGTTTAAAGCGACATCTGGTCGAACTTGTCTGTGCATTATTGACATATTGAAATTCTAATGTCCTTAATGACATTTTTATTATTTATTTTTTTCAAAAAAAAAAAAAAAAAGCTCGCTCCAACCATTGTAGCAGCTTCACACTGCTCAGTCCATAGTATATAGCCTGCCGACAGCCAGATCGCGGAAATCAGGGAGTTGACTGTGTTATCTATTTTCTCCACATTTTCCCCAGGTGAGCGTACAGCTCACGAACAAAAGAGAAGCTCCTCCTTTAGTTATTATTATCATTTTTTTTTGTATCAGTGAAATTTTGTCTTGTTTCCTGCATTTGTAAAGACATCTATTATTTCCAACATGTCATTAATTTGATATCATATTACGGCAGTACATTCAGATTGTCATGGTGATTGGGTTCTTATCATAATCATGTTAGAATACTAAAACAGATTTCTGGAATTGGTTAGGAAGCTACAAACTAAAATGTTAGAACGAGAAACGAAAGACTATGATTGACGTATTTGAGAATAATATCAGTGGCTAGTCATGCAGGTTCGCATTCAACTTACCGATTTATTATTGTTTAGCCTATGTATTACTTAATTTAATCATTGTTGCCATTCTAATTGTAATCTGTTAAACGCAACAAAAATTTATTCGGTTAAAAACAAAGGTCTTTTTTCCAGAATCTTGCCTTGCAGAGCAATAATATGATGGCTAACTCATTATTGCAATATATAAAAGCTGCCAGTTTAAGGCATTGATATTGGAAGTCACAGAGACAATTTCAACATGAAAAAAAAACCCCTTAATTTCCAAGGAATTTTTCAAATACAGAAAAAACTGTTAACGTATATTATTTCTTCATCAGTGTAAAATGATGAGTGGTTCCTAAAACTCTTGTTAGCGCAAGAATAATAAAATAATAATATTTTTTTAAAATAACGCATGAACGTCTTTGGGTAAGAACAATCATTCTGAGTGCTTTGCATTCCTGCAAAGATCTTTAGACAAATTAATACGTTGATTTCAGTCCGTAAACAAAATTTTCCGATACAATCTCCGAAAAACGATTACGACTCTCTTCGAAGTCCCTAGCATACTTTCTGGGCCTGGACGCTAGGATGCTGCCTGAATTTGTCAAAATGGTCATCTTTCATTTCTTTTAAACCACCAGAAAAGACATCTTTCCCAAATCTGTATTGTTTTCCCCTTAAGCGCCGTGCAAATCTTTGGAAAGCTGTTTCGTGGTCAGTCTTCACTGACACTAGAAGTTTGAGCAGGAAATATCTTGTTCTTGAGAGAGGTCATTAAGTTTCCGTGACCTTGTGGTAAGAAGCTCTCTCTCTCTCTCTCTCTCTCTCTCTCTTATCATCTTATTCTCCGTCTTTTTCTTCATCTACTTCTTACTTGGTTTCTTTTCTCCTTTTCCCTTTCATTCCCTTTTTATCATATATGATTATCATTAGCGATGAAAATAATAATAATCATTTAATAATCATAATAATAATAAATAAATGCATAAAATGTATACATATATAAAAAAGAAAAAGTATATGAAGGTGGCACACTGAAACATTTCATGTAGAAAGGAACGCCATTAGGCAGTCAAGTCTTCATCAGGCACAGTATTTTTCTACCCTTTTTCAGTTATATTGAATGTTTCGCACTTCACTAAGTCTAACCTTCCATGCCCTCTACACTTACCCTATGGCCGCTACTTAAAAAAAAAAAAAAAATTCAGTTGATCGCAAGATTTTGCTGAGGACAGCAGATCTATCAGGTAAACCATTGGAGAGACAGAGGTGACAGCCTAGACAGCTGAGTTCAAAGAAAATCCAATATCTATGTAAACAGCTAACTCACTGATTGGCAGTTATAGTGGGCAGAGGCACTGAGGTTCATGAAAATTGAAACAGCTGATGCTAACAGAATATTTATTTACGTCGGAAAACCTCTTTGTTATTGTTTGTTCTATGTGTGTTTGATTCCCTCGCTTCATGCTTGCATACTTGATCTCGTGAGTTTTACAAGAGTTATGAACGGTTACCAATCATCCATTCTACCACATTCTATCCATCCATCCATCCTTTCATCCATCCATCCATCCATCCATCCATTCATCCATCCATCCATCCATCCATATCCGATTCAATGTGATGATGCCGGCTAGAGAACCAATGGCTGGATTTCTTCGTATTCGCCGATTTGCCCTTAAAGCAAACGCAATTCTTTACTAAAACTATCTCTTCCACGCTATCAGAACTGACAGCGATTTATTTTAGTCCAGTCAAATCGGGATTTCGATGTAGAACAAGGTCACATTGTCATCATTCGGAATTTCAATCAGTCTGATGGCAGGATGTGTTGTGACCTGCTTCGCCAAAAATAGCACAGCAGTTACAGTGGTGACCTCAACAGATGTCTGAACCTTTGGTAGATCTCACAATAGTAAAACGTCTCCTGTGGCCTGCCATTAAACAGCATAGTCATGGATGAAAAAAATAATGTTGAAAGTTGCATGCGGAAATGTAGGCGGAAATAAAAGTTGAACTGACAAACTTCCTCCGGACGGTCGTGTGATATATATTATATATCTAGTTAGCAGGTGGTGTCCTCAAAGGCGTAATTTCTATCTATCTATCTATCTATCTATCTATCTATCTATCTATCTATCTATCTATCTATCTATCTATCTATCTAT
>JBCEWB010121880.1:0-11484 GCA_039654565.1 Peronia peronii | reverse complement strand
AGCTTGTAGCTGAGCAGTGTGAGTTGGTCGCTCATTTGTTTCGGCTTTGATATGGCAAGTGTTTACATTACGTTCGACTTAGTTTGCTGTATTATTATTTGCTAGGGCTGTTACTAACCCGGCAATATTTGTCAAGGTATACGTGTATAGCGAGGGTAGGTCTAGAGCCTGTTATGAAATTACTATTGATATAATATGGCATGTCTTGCGGTTGAGCGATTTCATGTGTATGAGCGAGAGAAGTTGGGAGAGAGTGAGAGAAAAAGAGAGAGAGAGAGAGAGACTGAGAGAGCAATATGGAAACAGGAAAAGAGAGGGTGCGAACAAACACGAATGGTTTAGGAAAAAATGAGTATTAAAAGAGGTATCAAGACAGAAATTGAGAGACAGGAAAGAGAGAGAGACAGTGGATAGATCTGTGCTGTAATAGGAAGAAAGATCCAGGAGAATGCTCGAATGACTGAAGAAGGAATAGATATTGAGACAGAATGAGGGCGAGAGGAAGAGATTGACACGAAAGAGAGAGCGCGAATTGGGGGGAGGGGGAAGGGGGGAGTAGGGGCCGGGAGAGAGGGGGGGGGGGGGGAGGAGTAGGGGCCGAAAACCAATTAACAGGACAGACAGGGAGAAACATGCAGATGCACACACGCGCGCATTCTGACCTGTGAGACGACAGAAAGAAAGAAAGATAAGCCAATATAACTTTACGAATCCTTTGTTGTTAACAGCATTGAGGCTTACGGTACTAATGTTTCGTCAGCCTCCATTGCTAAACTTTGTAGTTTCCATTTTCTTGAAACACTCTTATCGATATATGTCGACGAAGATCTTATTTATGCAGCTTTGAAGAAATGGAACTACACGTATATAAGAAGGAAGAGACCAATAAATTGAATTCATTGGAATTCATAGAATAAATAGGAAACAGCCTGTTTAAATGGGGTATCTATTCACTATAAGCTAATAAATCGATACAATTTCATTATCTTTTACTATTGATTTGTCTCTTAATCAATAACAAAGACAAACAATGGATTGAGGTAGTTTTTCAGCCCGTATTGTATAAAGTGTTCGAGAAGTTACTATACAGTTATTTGTAATACAGAAATATCATGGCTAGATTAATAAGTCTCAGAAAATATAATGTATCACATCAGGAAATGTCTGTCTTCGATTTATATTTTTCCGGAAACAGTTCATTCAAAGAATTCTATTTCATAGAGTTCTTTCTGAATATGCCCTTCTTCATAGAACTGTTTTCAGCGTAACGCTGACTGTACAACAGCTTTCGGACACTCAGTTTAAACTGAGAAAGGTGTAAAACCCAGCACGGCATTCTCTCTTCTTTTCTTTGTTTAGTGTGTGTGTGTTCTGTGTGTGAGTGTGTGTGTGTGTGTTTTGAATAACGCTGTCCCCCCTCGAGGAGAATTATTTTCTGACGTTTATTTGAAACTATGAGAACGCAATGCTTCATGTGTCAACAATTGAATATCTTCTTTCACACTCATTAACTCTTTTTCCACCTGCTCTCTCTCTCTCTCTTTGTTCTCCTTTCATCCGTGTTCTCTCCCCTTCTCTCTCTCTCTAAATCTGTTTATTTTTTTTCTTTTTGCACGTTGACTTTCTCTTTCGATTTCTTAAATCCTAAAGGATAAAGAACAGCACAACGCAGAATTCTCATGCTAAAGGAACATCCAGCCTGAATATCATTATGGTCTCTCAGATTCATTTTTCTCTTTTAACCTCCTCACTCTCACTCCTGCCTTTCTCGCCCCTCCCCCTCCCACTCCCCCTCACCCCCCCTCTCTCTCTCTCTCTCTCTCTCTCTCTCATACCTACGTTCTCTCTCCCTTCTTGCTCTTCTCTTCTCTCTTTCTCTCGCCTCTCTCTCGCTCTGTCTCTGTCTGGCCCTCTTTCTACCTCTTCCCACTCTCCTTTCTTGCCTCTCTTGTCTCTGCCGTCCCCTCTCTCTCTCTCCACTTCTCCATCTCTCTCACACATACAAGTTCTCTCTCTTTTTTATCTCTTCTCTCTCTCTTTCTTTCTCTCTCTCTCTCTCTGCCTGGCCCTTTCTCTGCTCTCCCCACTCTTTCTTGTCTCAGTCTCCTCTCTCTCTCTCTCTGCCTGGCCCTTTCTCTGCTCTCCCCACCCTTTCTTGTCTCAGTCTCCTCTCTCTCTCTCCCTCTCTCTCTCTCTCTCTCTCTCTCTCTCTTAGTTCTAATTATCGCTGTCCTGAACTCAGGAAAAACCCATGACGGAAATTCTCCGCCGTCCATTAGCCGGAATGCAAATGGTGTAGGGTCTCCAGCAGCCCAATAATCTACACAAGAGCCCAAGGGACTCAGCTGTAGCAGCAAGTCCTCTGCCCAGGGTCGTCACCTGCCCCATGAACTGCACATGTCTTATGACGAAGTTTTCGCCAGGAGCGTATCCTTACACTGGATGCACATGGGGTCAATTTCATCATTCTTGTGGGAAAAAGAATTCCCAGTCATTGTTTGATTTCATGAAATGACATAGATCTTATATACCAGATTAGATCCTAGTTAATCTGTAAATCCATGAAATAAGACAGAATTTATAGAGCATTCTTTTAAATCATAACGAGACCTGAAACACATTTGCTGCATTTAATGCACATGCCATTGTTGTGTTTCATCAGGAGTGTATCTTTGAACTGTATGCAATGGTTTAAATTTTCATGATTCTAATTCTCATATAGAAAGAAAATTGCAGTTCACAAAGAACACGGAATTGAAGATCAAAATGAGGTCTAGTCTTCTCTTATGACTAAGAACACGGTGACATGTCACATTAAATGTAAATGGCTTATGGCGGAGCATGCCAGACCTGTACCTTTCGACCGGACACACAGAATGAGATTTCATAACTCTGTCAGAGAAACAAAATTCAAGTTAACATGTATGTTCAAGAGGAAGGCCGAATTCAGGACCATAATGAGGTCTGGCCCTCTTAGTCTGAAAGACGCTAGCCCCATTAGTTATAGGCTACATGTCCTTTGATGAAGGTTTTGACAGAGGTGTAATCTTCGACAGGCTTAGGATGGCCAAAACAGTCTTTTTCGTTCATTGGTCCTGTATGTTCTATCACCAGTAACAATGCCATTTTGTGTTTGTTTCTAAAGTGTCCTGTTCCAAGTATATGCTCCGTTACTAGAAACCTCATTTGTGTCTCTGTTGGCTACATTCCAAGCCTATGTTCAATTACACGAGTTACGTTGATAAACTCAATTTTGTTCCCATTTATCCTATTCCAAGTGTATGTTCCCCTTACCAGGAGTATTATTTTTATTTCTTTTAGAAGTGTTTCCAAGTCTATGCTCCATTACTGAGAGTTACGGTGACAAATGCATGTTAGATTTTCTTTGTTGTTTTCTCCATAATTATGTTCCAGAACATTATTCTGCAAATCTATGCTCCAGTACTAGAGTTACAGTGACAACGACATTTCTGTCTCCATTTACCACATTCCAATCGTGTGTTCTATAATGGAACACTCAGGAAATGAAAAGAAATAAAGCCAGAGGACAGAACGTTTGTTCTGTATCAATGCAGATTTTCTCAGGAGAAATCAGATTTTCACTCTCCAAAGCCATAAACCGACAGATAATACGAAGACTTGACATACACAAAAAATCTCGCATCTTAGATTACTCCCAAATCTAATTATTACATTTAGAAATGTTCCCCTAAGGGGTGGATGGGAGGCGGGATTGGGATGACTGATGGAAAATATTTCGGCCATGTTGTTTCAGTGATTTTAAGCAAAAACGGACCCATTTCTTTCTATCCCTCTGGTTATGATCCGCCCATTTGCAGGGAGAGACTCGTTCACAATCCAACCACTAGATCAAGTATGATTTATACAAGAATTTCTGGACCCGTATTTATTTCCAAATGAGAATGAGAGAACTGAAGGGGGAAAGAGAAAGAGAAAGAAACACACATATAGAGAAAGACAGCCCTCAGACAGACAGACAGACAGACAGACGGACAGAGAGACGGTCAGGTCTCAGACATACAGACAGATAGAGAGTACGAGAAAAATGACGATAGAGAAAAAATACAACAAATTTGAGAAAGACAGATGAGAGAGAGAGAGAGAGAGAGAGAGCTACAGATCGAGAGAAAGAGAGCTAGAGAGGAAGGGGAAGAAAGAAAGAAAGAGGGAATCACGGAACGAGAGGTGACGGTAAACTAAAATATTTCTCTAAATATATAAATGTTCAAAATCTTCTGCAATTTTACAAATGTATTCTCTGTGTTTGACATAGGATGCAGAGACATGGTGATCACTTGTGACGGTGCAAAGAGACTGACATATTGAAGCACTCAGCTACGGGATCGACTCCCACACACACACTGACATATTGAAGCACTCAGCCACGGGATCGATACACACACACACACACACACACACTGGCATATTGAATAAAAGAGCAAGGTCACTTATACCGACCATTTATCAATTATCGAAGTAACAGCTCGTCTAGCGATTCGTTCTCAGATACCACAGTTTGATGGCTGAATACATGCAGACCCTGGCTCTGGAATGAGCACTCAAACACTGGACCCGGCGGGTTTTACACCGTTATTGCATTAAGTTGAGTAGAAACTCAGTACACTTAGCATACAGCGAAATTCCACACCACCCTCGGAATGCCATTCCCCAGTCTATCAATTGTCCGTGTCTCCCGAGACCAATGAGCAATCTAATGATGGTCGTCTACGTAAGTCATTACCTCCGTGGTTGCCCTCTATGTCTATGCCAAATACAGCATTCTACATTACATTGTAACATCTTACAGCTAGAGGCATATCGCGCTACGGTAAAAAGATGGTGATATAACAGTCTTATGAATGGAAAGCCTGAATGAGTGAACGACAAGTTATGAACAAGGCATCGACCCAAAGAATCACTGAACAAAAAGTGGAAAATTGTCATAGATCTAACACTTAAAGAGAAAAAAATATTAACAAAAATAACAACATAGCAATTACAGGGAACAAAATCCTGAATCACTTGGCACTGGATATCAATATTTTTCAATATTGTGCTTTAAGTTTTACGATTTACTTACAAGATTTTGAACTCAGCTCATTTTACATTGTACAAAATATTGCTGCTTTTGTGGAAAAATATCTTATCTTATCTTATCTTATCTTATATCAAGGAAATACTCAGTAAAATAATGTCCCTAAGAATTAAAAAAAGAAAGAGAGGAATGGCGGGATGTAATTACCAATGCCTGTCATGGATCTTACATTTGAAGAAGAAAGAGAAGCAGCAGAATGAGCGAATGAACAGAAATTATCGTATTCTTGTGCAATCAGATCTACGTCCTTGGCACAGCCACTTCCCGCCCACGATGACCCTATGGCGAAAGATATGAAAGATTCAAAGATTGGGATCGAGCATTGTCGTGTCTTCCTGCGGAAAAGCCCGGGCTTGTGTTGGCAAAGCCTAGTTAGGATTATGTATCTATGACTAGCCTGTTACCCGCTCTCCCAAATCATTTGCCAAAATCGATCTCGGGCCCGCGCGCAGGCACAAATAATTTCATCCAACGCCGCGAGTCCTGGGAATAACATTTCTTACGGCGTGTTTTGGAAGATGGACGCCAGCTAACAGTTTTTCCTTTTCCCCATAGAAATTTGGCACGAAGATGCGAGCTAAGCGATAAATAAAATATTCGCTTCCTATTAGCTTTTTCATTTTCAGTGGACGGGTAGATCTGAGGCGGGAACGAGGGCACACTTTTTATCATAACGGTCAACAAGTGTTATCGTCATCTTTGGTTAATATTGATTTGGGCTCTGGTGCCATCATTAACTGAATTTGTAAGATTTGATATGTGACGTTGAATTTTGTTTCATGTTATTTTCATGTGACCTTATATTCTATGTTTTATCAGTGAAGATATTATACTGCTTATATTATTGCAGTGTTCGTAGTGGCTATCAAGTTATTACTTGATTGTTTGGAATTGATTTCGTTGCATGTTATCCCGTTACACTGTCTGGTGGGCTAATTTAATTGCAGAATAGAAGTGCAATGAGAAGGCAGAAAAATCTCATCTCCTTTGTGGACACAAAAAACGTAGCAACAGACTGCCATTTAGAGCCCGCATCCGATCAGTAATCTATTGCTGACAGCAAATCTGGTTTTATATTCATCAGCTGTTTGATGCATTTTGAATAATTCCATTTCGAACAAATAACAAATTTTGATTTTCTACCAGCGTTGCATAATCGTGTTGCTTGTTTACTTCCCGCCCTTCTTTTCTTTTGCATCCCAGGCTTCACAAGTTTAGACTGTCCTCTGAGAGGTTATGGTAGATCTAGAATATGTGGGTCCACCATATAAAAAAGTGAGAGAGGATGCAAAACATCATAAACGTCAACAGCGCCGATTGACCAGTCGTTCGAATACAGGCCTACTCTTGTTTGAGGCGCCTTCAGGGCGATTTGATGAGATCGATAGCAGAGCAGAGAGACGGGTGAGCAGTAAAAGGGAGGGAGGAAGGAAGGGAGGGGCGAGAGGACTCTGGCTGGGCTGCCTGGGCCCGCCTGAATCGCTGAGCTGTCCGCAGTGTTAGCCCAGACGGCCAGGTCTGACTTCACTGGAAAACGTGGATCACTGAGAGCACGGAGACGGAAGACGTCGCATACCTGAGCGCTAGCACTGGCTGGATGAGCCGAGAGACATGATACATGTTTATTACTTGTATATCTGATTGTAATGTAGACATGTAGCGAGCTTTCTGCTCGTCTGTGCTAATTAATTTCATTATAGACAAAACGGCGTGGAAAATTTCACATAGAAATGAAAATATTTTCACCTCATTTTCAGAATTACGTGATCAATGCTATATAATATAATGTTTTCATCTTTTGTGTAGTGGTGGTTTTCCAGTGTGACCCACATGAGTATTTACTCTGGTCTGGGTGTGGTCTTCTGGTACTGGCAAACAAGCATCGAGAATTTTATGCCAACTTTGACGTGCATTCAAGTTCATTCTTCATAATTGAGTGCAGTACCCAAATATGTTCATGAGCACCGTGGCTCCCGTTAGTGAAAAAACCCAGAAAGATCAAGATCTGGACTTCAGGTGTGCCTCAGGATCTGAGGACGAAGTGAAGGATCTTGACTGTGGGATAAGAAAGTCGGGCTTTTTCCCCACGATAAGATACCCTATTCTGTTACTCAACATGTGCGGTATTTATGTACCGTCGAACTGTGTCTGTGAGAAGGACAGTCGCTCTAGAGGACGAAACAGACCTGAGAGACAGGAGTCGTGTGACTCGGACTCCAATGACGCCAATGCTAAATCGCTCATGTACGTCAAATGTGTGAACGGTCGATGCACAGAAGAACACATATCACAGAGAACATGCCCAAATGAAGACAAGTACTGGGTGTCTATGCTGAAAAAGATTGCTTGTATTGTGTTGATTGTTATTCACTGCGCTAATTCGATACGATACATATTTATATTACGGGACGATTTCGCCAACGACAGATCTGTTATTTTTTCCTTAACCGTTTACTTCACACTCACGGGCTATTTCTATCTGATGGCATTCAACAGTCATGCTTGCTTGAAGAACTTCACCCCTTTCATAACAGCAGTTGTAAAATACGACGAAAAATACATGTTTCAATGTAATTTCAAAAGGTTAACAAAGATCAATTGTATAGTGTTTTGGATAGCCATGGCTATTCAGTTAGCTCAAAGTATTATTGTTACTTATGGAATTATTTCCTTCTTTGATGGGATGAACGAGCAAATGTGGCCGTTCTCTGCATTGGATGGAGTTTGGCGATTGTTAGGGGCTGTGGTCGTTGGTGGGGGTGTATTCTTTGCCGCTTGTAATCAATACGGGACAAATTTCCTTCGAGCAACCATCACGACGTTGTTGGAAACAGAATTCGTAAATCTGAGATCAGATTTGATGTCCATTCTGCTGACTTCTGGAGAGAATTCCTGCTCCGAGTCGCTTTTCCAGCAGTTCCAGGAGAAGTTTCGCTCCGTTCTGGAGCTGATGGACAGAGGATACGAGCTGATCAAACATACCATAGCGGCATGTTACATCTTCGGCCTGCCCATGATCTGTCTGATGTTGTACGGGATCATCAAGGGCAGCATTCACATGGACCAGTACCTTGTTCTTGCCATGAGTGTCTTCACCACCGTCGCCATGATGGTCCACACCACCTGGACTTTGGCACAGCTTAGGTCACAGGTTGAGTATCTTTCTAATCATTCTGTTGGCGTCTATCGTTAAGTTCGCAATGGCAGAATTAGCTATGTGTCCGTTGTTTTGTTAAGTTTTGTTTTATTTTGTGTTGTTTTGTTTTGTTTTGTTTTGGTTTTGCTTTGTTTTGTTTTGTTTTGTGTGACTGTGTCAAGTTCATAGTGACTAAATAGCTTAGATATACTTACACGTCACAACTAATTGACAATGTTACTTTTCGTATTCAGGTTCTTGCAGTAACCTTTTCATATGTTTAAAATTTGCAAAGCTGCCAGTAGGAGACCATGTTATTATCTCTAAAGATTTATGATCATGTCATTCCCATATACCATTGAAAGGGATCAGCCAGTTGGGTGGAGGTGATCTTTTAAGTGATAAACATTTTCAAAAATTGTTCTATAAGAGTACCATAAAAATATCGAATATTGTATGATTCGTTATAAGCACAAAAAACAACAACATAGTTTTAGGTACAAAATATTATTCAATCAAAACCACATCTTCACAAAACTACCTCCATGTGCTATGTGTGGATATGAACGATTGTGATAAGAAAAGAAGAACACAGATGTATCATGATTGTACTCCTATTTAATTCTATTTCAGGCCAAGTCTGTGTGCGATGTTGTGTATATGTGTGATTGGAGCGCGTTCTCCCCTCAGCTACTACAGAAGGTAAGTCTTCTCCCTTCGTTTTTCCCTTTGACGAAATGTTTTCTTGGATAAAAAAAAAAAAGACGGTGTTGGGCAAATTGACTGTGCCATTGCCTACTACCATTTTCTAAAACAACTTTTATTTTTTAGAAGACTATATTGTATTACAAGTAAATGTGACAGTCGGTTGGTCGAGTGGTAATAACATCAGCAAATTATTGATTGTTGCATGGCAGTGATAGCTGTCGTGGTTGTTGTAATATCAATATTGATAATAATGGTAACAGTATGAGAATTGGAGCAGCGATATGAAAGACAGAGACTCGATTAGAGAAAACAACAACACATCAACAGCTACTACATCCATGAGCGTTAGCGGTAAAGAAGTTTTAGATTTCCAGATTTAAATCTCCGACTTTTAGAAACAACTGCTAGCATGCTGCAAACTTCTGATTTCATTTGAGATGTCATTGAAACTCGATATATCCGATCGCATCGTTAAAAATTTACAGTTGCACAAAACTAGAAGGGACTACCTGTAGGCAATGGTGACAGAACATGAGAACAATGCAGGAGACAACGGCAGGGGTGATAATGGAAAACATCGAAGTTTAGCTGAGTCAGAGCTAATCATTTTAAACAAACGAATCTAATGCTGCTAGGTTATCAGAATAGTCCCAATGCTCCATTGCTACCAGGTGATCTTAACGTTGTGACTAAATCTTCTAAGATTATTGAATAAAGACTTTATTTCACCTTAACTCTTACCCTAACTTTAAATCTAATCTTAAGTATAAATCTGACCCTAATCATAACTCCCCTCAGACACTTGGCCTGTTGAGGAACTTCTCCCCTCTGGAGTCTAGAATCTAGATATAGAATCTACGTTGTCTAACCCCATGTCCTGAATCAAATCAAATGATGCAATTTGATCGGTTGAAATGAGAAACTCAATCACAATAGACCATTGCATCTATTTTGACCACCCGATCTCAATAGCCAGTGCGTAACAATAAACACGAGAGATCATTGATAGATGTTTGAGGAGGTAGGGAGCTATGAATTCAGGAATATTTCAGTGATAACGACATAGCTTTTTGAAATGCGGCTGTTTCACTGTTTATTTCAGTAGATCTTAAATTATCTCAGAAAGAGATCCTTTAAAAGCTTTAAGTTTTCACTATTTTTTACTGAAACATAGTCATTCAAACACACTGTGTCTTTCTTCCAAAAAGTCTTTTGATAAAGTAAGTGAAACATTAGAAACTCGCTTGTAAAGATTATTTTGGGGATTACCAACAAAGAGTTGAAAATAATCTTTAAGCTACATTCCAAGCAAACTTATGTTGAAAGAAAACATTGAATTTTGCTGATGTTTTCCATGCCAGGATGGAGCGACAACAATCAGTCATGTTTTTGCATACTTTCATGAGAGAAGAATCAAATTCTGAGTTCTGAGTTGTGTGTAAGAGATCTGCTGCATATCACTGAGTAACTGAACTAAATGTATACGTCAGTTCAACCCAGAGGAACCTCTCAAACTCTCCATGATTGAAAGCCCTCGGCCTATCATGTTCGCCAGAGACTGAGCTTGACAGGCTCTCCAATAGTGGTCAATGCTTTGCCAGGGTAGCTCTGTAATTACGTGTAACATTGCCCATCCTCTCTCTCTCTCTTTTTTTCTTTCTCTTCCAGTCCTCACCCCTTCACCCCCTTCCACATTCCCATTCGCGTTGCTCACGTCTCTTCTCTTTTTCCTAGATCGAAATGTACGTAATTAAATGTACAATTCTTTCCGTGTCCTTGTTGTCTTACTCCTTGTCCCGCTTCATTCTCTGCTTATCCTCTACCATCAATCGTTTATGTCTTTCAATGTCGCTTTTTTCCGTATCTGTTCTCTTACCTCCCCCTGCCCCTCTTCCTTTCTCTTTGCTCTCTTTTTCTGAACTTTTTCTTTCTTTCTTCTTCTTCTTCTCTCTCTTTTCTCTAGCTCTTTCTGTCTCCTTAGCGCAGCCAAGACCCCTTAATGTCCTCCCCCCCCCCCCCTTTTTTTTTGTATCATTCAAATTCCGCTTCCCTCTTTTACCCTCTCTTTCTCTCTCTCTATATATATCTCTCTCCCGTTTTCGTGTCTTTCTGTCCCTCTCTTTTCATTCTTCCTCTCTTTATTTGCTGTTCTTTCTTTCTTTCTCTTTCTCTCCGTCTCTTGCCGGCTCCCAGTCCATGACTATTGAATATTCTCTCTTTACCCCTTTTTTTTCACAAGCTTTGTGAAACTGACTACTCTTTCTCTCGTTCAATATGAGTTGTCTTTCTCACCCTTTCTCTTTTGTCTTTCTCCGTCTCTCCCACCCCTTCCTTCCTCTTCCTCGTTTTGCTTTCTCTCTGAGTTTCTTCTCTCTCTCTACATATAAACTAATTATTTATGTATCTTTTTATATGTATGTATTTATGTACTTTTGTGAGTATTTGTGAGTGTATCTATCTATCTATCTATCTATCTATCTATCTATCTATCTATCTATCTATCTATCTATCTATCTATCTATCT
>JBCEWB010121869.1:0-11484 GCA_039654565.1 Peronia peronii | reverse complement strand
CCCCCCCCTCCCCCCCCCCCCACACCTTCCAAGGAGGTTGAAAGGCATAAAGAGAACGTAACTTTTCTTATCTTGTTCTGTTTTGTTTTTACAAGAACTGAGTCAGCTGATTAACCCACGCACAACTTTCACTTTCTTTGTTTTGTCATTTTACGTATCTGTTTCTCCTAAAACAACGAAACAAAACGATGACGACCAAAACAACAACAACAACAACAACAACAACAACAACAACAACAATAGCAACAACAACAACAGCAGCAACAACAACAATAACAACAACAAAACAGCAGCATCAGCAGCAGCAACAACAACAACAACAGCAACAACAACAACAGCAACAACAACAAAACGATGATAACATTAACGATAAAAACAACAACAACAAAACGATGATAACATTTAACGATAAAAACAACAACAAAAACGATGACGACGACAACAAAAATAAGACCAAACACAAGAACAAATTTTATTTGTTCATATGACAAGATTTTTTGTCACTCCCAAGTTTTACAGGCAGTACCCGACTAGCTACACGAAAAACGAAGTATATGATATTCACTGTGCAAATGATTCCAAGTCATGAAGTCATGTCATAGTTTTTTGTGGTTTTTTTTTTTTGCGAATTTTCGTGTTTTGGTTTTTCACTCCCCGCCAGGAGGCCAGCAATGAATTAGATGTGGTGAAAGGTTCCAGTAAAGACTACATCCGCTCTCTAGAAAACGCCATCCGCTTTGGAAAACCCTGTCTGATGGAAAATGTGGGCTCGGAGCTCGACCCATCCCTGGAGCCCATCCTGCTCCGCCAGGTGCCAGTGCATAGTGTCGTGTTTGATCTTCGTGATGAAAACATGAGCCAGTTTTTTTTAGCCACCGAGATTATTTTCCTTTACCAAGTACAGTAGGTCGAGGACAAGCACTGCAAAAAAAAAAAAAAAGAAAAAAAAACAAACAAATCCTATTTCTTATGTTGCTTGAAAAATGTGATGCAAACAATTATGAAAAAAGTGCCCCGATAAGAAAAACAAAACAAGACAAACAAACAACAACAAAACAACAACAACAACAACAACAAAAAAACGCAATGATGAATTGGTCAGAATGTTGTGTTATTTATGTTTCATATAACAAGAGAAAATGTGGTTTTTCCCTTCTTAACAAAGCTTGTGTTTCCTCTTGTACTTGGCAAAGGGAAGTAATCTGGTTCACGGTCAAAATGGCGCATTGCCCAAAGCTAGCCAGATGTGGGGAGCTATAGATAGTGTGGCCGGGGCTGGTGGGGGTGGGGTGGGGGTGGGGGTGGGAGGGAGAGAGGTGGAGAGGACGGCGCTGAGGACATGACGTCTATTTGTCTTGGCGAAAGTTTTGAGATTCCAATGTGTTTGATACTCGGCAGTCTGGATTTAGTTGTGTAAAGTAAAGTTTAAATGTGCTGCAAGTGAGCCAGTTAAAAACCTTGTCGGCAGAATATGTCCAAGCTCTGCACAGCTTCCTTTCGTATTGCTGGTAAATTGTCACTTTTTTGGACCAGAAAGAGAGAAATTGTCCCAGCTATCGGCACTTGTCGTCCGCAGACCTTCAAACAACAAGGCAGCCTGGTGATCAAAATCGGCGACAACTTGGTGCCCTACCACAAGGACTTTCAGTTTTACCTGACCACCAAACTGCCCAATCCTCACTACACACCGGAGGTGTCCACCAAAGTGACCCTCATCAACTTCACGCTGTCACCCAGGTAACTAGTGTATGTGTGTGCATATCTGTGTACCTGGGTGTATGTATGTGTGTAAGTATATCTGTGTGTCGGTGGCCGAACAGTTGGGCCGTCGGACTCGGGACCTAAAGTTTCGGGTTCGAATCCTGACTGGTCCCGACATTTTGTCCTTTGGACAATTTACACACACTTCCTGACTCGACCCAGGTTTAAGTGGGTACCCGACTACAGACAGTGATTGATATTGTTAGACTGATAAGGATATTGTTAGACTGATAAGGATTTGAGCGCCTAACAGGCAGCCGCCTTGTAAGTTTCCCAGGAAGCTGAGAACGTTTATGAGTGTCTTCTTTGGGTCTGTCGGGGTAATAATAGATTGTAAAGCATTTAGTGCCTGTACTTACGGGGATAAGCGCTATATAAATACTCTCTATTATTATTATTATTATGTGCACATGTGTATCCGTGTGTGTATATGAGTGTGTGAGTGTGTGTGTGTGTGTTAGTGTGTCTGTGCAGGAGTATGTATGTGTATGTATGTGTGTGTATATCTGTGGTTGGAGTGAAGCTAGTCTTAAGATCCTGACATTCTGAACTCAAACGTCAGTCGGGATAGAGCCAAGGTTGAGACTGTGGCCCTAGCTTATCAACATTGGATTAAAAGGTAATTTTGGTAATTTTTGCTTTTGGTGGTGATTGTATCTAGTCTGGACATACAGGGAAGAGCTGGGTCAAAGCTGTAAATGTCTGTCTGTCAGTACGTCTACCTGTCTGTCTGCAAGTCTGTCTGTCTTTTCGTCTGACTGTCTGCCTGCCGGTCTATTTGCCTGTCCGCCTGATTGCCTGCCTTGATTACCCTTGGGCGCGGAAAGAAATGTAACAGCAACAGTTTTAACGTTTTACCACATAAGTAAGTCAGACTGATAGGCTGCTGATGTGCTTGTGGGATCTTTGAACGAATGCTTGCAAAAGTGATCCCTAATCACCGTGATTGCGAGCATTTGTTCATAGATGAATCTAACTACGATAAAGCCGTCCGCGCCGGCTCATTCTCTGTCCTGGGGAACAAATGCTGTGGCCTCAACCCAAAATCCCTGTCTTCACGGCTGAGACATCATTAATTTAGTAGGTTCACAAGGAACAATTTTCTAATTTTTTCAGACTACTTATCCTTACTCCAGGCCCTGAATAATCCCCACCAAGTGCAACTTACCTCCTGCAACGCCTTCAAAGTCTATTCAGCAGGAAACGGCGTGGATTCGCCTTCTGCTGGGTACCGAGTCACTTGGGCATTGCAGGAAATGAGACAGTAGATTCTATCGCCAAGGTCGGCCTGATTTTAGATCCCCTGGATGAGGGAGTCTCTCACCTAGATCTCAGGCCACTTCACGAGAGGCTCTCTGAAGGATATATTTAGCAGAACAGAACCACAGGCCATCTTGACCTTTTTATGCCAGGTCTGTATGGCAGAATATGGCATCACCAGCAAAACAAGTCATATAACTTTGTAAGCATGCGGCGGTCCACACAGCAAGCCGCACATTTACCTATATCCGTCTTTTGTTAGTTTCGCTATACAATCATTGATTATTCAAATTTATATACACATTTTGATTTTCCTTTTATGACTCGTAAACATATTTCTGTACTCCCCTGCGGGGGTCCGGGATATATGTAGGTTCTCTGCGCCCACCTGCAGGCGGTGAAAGCCCACCATCGGTAGGATGTCCTCCATGGAATGCCATTCTCAACGTTCCAGGGGTGACATTTCTTATCTCTCCTTTCTCCTGTCTTCATTCCAGCTGTCTTTCCTGCTTGATCAACCTTTTTGATGTGTAAGCATATTCACAGTGCTAGGCACAATATACTCGTAAACGTGCTGATGTGCCATTAAATCCCAACACAATAAAAACAACAACAACAAAAAAAAACAACAAGAAACAAACAGCTTGTGGAATCCCAAAAGTTGCGGGCATAGTTTCAGTTGCATCGAGCTAATTGATTCCCGACAAGTCACTTTTTAAGTCATCTCTGAGGGATTTCTTTAGGAGAACGAGACCACAAACCATTGGGACCAGTGTAAGAGAAACAGATCTGTATTAAACAATTTAAACCATCAGCGTGAGCATGAGTTGAGAAAATTGTGAAGACGCAGCAAGGCAAAAGGCCAACCACATGTTTACGTATAAATACTTTTTGATGGTTCTTAATTGCCTTTCAGGTTGTTTGACAATCCATGATATAAATATCTTTTGATGTACACTTTTTATTTTACTACCGTGATTGGTGCAATATGACTGAGGTGGTGCACCGTAAAAACCTCCCGCCGCGGGGTCCCGGAGGCTCTTTGCTCCCACCTGCAGACCAGGGAAAGCCCGCCATCGGTGGGATGTCTCCCATGGAATGTCCCGCTCTCTTTCCTCTCTTATTCTTGACGTGTAAACATATCTTACTGTGTTTGGCACCATATGGCCGCGATCGTGCTGATATACCGTTAAACCCCAACACAAACAAAAAAAAAAAAAACAAACAAGCGCCAAAAGCGATCGAAACCGAAGAAATCTCAGGCCTTGTTTACCGAAATCCCTGTGTTGCCTAGAAATTGTGACTAAGAATATATAGACTCAACTATTTACTGATAAACATTTCCTTTTATTAGTGGTCTTCAAGATCAGCTGCTGGGCATCGTAGTGGCCGAGGAGCGGCCGGACCTAGAGGACTCCAAGAACCAGCTGATTGTCAGCAACGCCCAGATGAAGGGGGAACTGAAGGAAATCGAGGACAAAATTCTCTACCTGCTGAGCGCCTCCCAGGGCAGTCCTGTGGACGACATCGAACTGATTGAGACGTTGGACGCCTCCAAAGTGACGTCACAGGAGATTCAGGCAAGAGATTCAGTTTGGTGGGTAATAGCGAATCTGGCCGTGAATCTCTGCATCAGTTGGATTACCGGCTGGATCCAGGTACATTTTAGCTGTCCACATTGTGGCAAAATCCGCTGGAACTAACGAAACAAACAAACAAACAAACAAATCGTTCACACTACATACCCTGGACTTTAAACACTTAAAATATAAGGCAGGATTTTAAAATAATCCAAATTAACTTAAACTGCGAAATTCGTCTTAGAGAATTCAGTATCTTTCTGTGTATCTATGTGTAATTATATTTGAGTATGTGTGTGTGTGTATGTGTCTGTGTTATGTATACAAGTATGCATCCGTGTGTTCGTGTTGGCATTTACGCTTTTGCTCATGCCCGAAAGTGTGTGTTCTTGTTTTGCATATATCTGCAATATGTATGGAAGGGGGGGGGGGGGGGGGGGGAGGAGATATTGTTGTTGTTATGCTTTCAGTTGGATTTCCTATCACTTCAGCAGCTTGTATCACTAGCTCCAATGAGATCACGTGACCGTCACATCCACAAAGAACAACTTTTTTGTTTCTTTTTCCCTCGCCGATATCAGCCATTACCAGCATGTACGTGACTTTGTATGACTGTAGGGTTAGCCTGGCCATCATGTCACTCACTCACTCACTCACTCACTCACCCACCCACCCACCCACCCACTCACTCACTCACCCACTCACCCACTCACTCAATCACTCGCTCGCTCACTCACTCACTCACTCACTCACTCACTCACTCACTCGCCCACTCACTCACTCACTCACTCACTCACTCACTCACTCACTCACTTACTCACTCACTCACCTACTCACTCACTCACTCTCTCACTCACTCACTCACTCACACACTCACTCACTCACTTACTATCCAGCCGAGATAACCTCCACCAGGAGGTTGAAAGACGTATATAGAACGTAACTATCCAGCGTGGACTTTGTAGTTGCTTGCTGCCCGCGCCGACGTAGTTGCCGTATTGCGCCATTTCTGTCTGTCTTGTATTAGATGGAATATTTCACTGTTTTGTTTGTTTGTCCATTCCCACATGTTGTCCATATGACTTGTTTTTGACTACCTCTTCCTCTATTTTCCTCAAGCTTTCCCCCACGGGGGCCCGGGATTTATAAGTAGGTTCTCTGTTCCCACCTGCAGGTGATGTAAGCCCGCCATCAGTGGGATGTCTCCCATGGAGTGCCATCCTCGTCGTTCCACGGGAGACATCTCTTCTCCTTCTCCTTGCTACTGTCTTCTGTCCTGCTTTTTTTCCTCTCTTCTTCTTCTTGACGTGTAAACGTATCTAACAGTGTTTGACACAATATAGCCGTAATCATGTTGATGTGTCGTTAAATCCCAACACAACACAACACAACATCCCTCAAGCTTACCTTGGGTGACATCCTCAGTGAACATTGTTTAATTCGACAGACGTGGCCCAGGACCAACTATGACAAGTGGAAAAAGAAAAAAAAAAAGAAATAAAGGCCGAAGGGCTCATCCCTGTGTAGATAGAGTAGGGAAAAATAGAGTAGGAGATATGGACGCTGGGGACTTGACATACCAAAACAACAATAGCAAGGGACCCACGAGTGACTAAAACTTTTTTTCTTTTAAAGGATTTTTTGTTTTGTTTTGTTTTTAAACAAAAAACCCGTCGAGATAACCTCCACTAGGAGGTTGAAAGACGCATTACAGAACGTAACGTAAAAAAAAAAAACCGTAACATGTGCCCTAGTACTCATATGCACAATTTAACATCGAACGTTATTTCTCACGTGCAGAGCAAAGTGAAAGCGGCGGAAGTGACGGAGAAGACAATCGATGACACGCGCAGTCAGTACATCCCAGTAGCCCGGAACTCGCAGATCTTGTACTTTTGTGTGGGCGACATGGCCAAGATCGATCCCATGTACCAGTATTCGCTGGAGTGGTTCATCACCATCTTCCTCGGCTCCATTGCTCAGGCCGAGCGGGCAGGTAGTGACACGGGCCGAATCGATCCCTGATCCACTTAGCGTCTCTGCCAGGGCAAACACGTTAAAGAAAATACAAAAAAAAAAATGAAGGAGTTAAGGATTGACAGCTGAAATTATTCATTGTAACACTGGTTCAGTGGATAACAGAGGTACCAATTTTTGGGTTCACAGCACGATAGGTAGATTAGCTCTAACTTCAACAGGCAAGCGAGGATATATTTCACACAGTATAATAAATTATACCAAGGGCGTTAGCTGGTCTCGGCTAAGGGTTCCTCGTGCTGGACAGTGGAGATGGAGTGAGATCAGGGTGGGTTGTCTATGGGCTCAGTGTGGGCTCAGTGTTTGCATAGTAGGGCCTTTTATGGACTGGGCATTATATCTGGTACTGGAAAACAATCGCTAGCTTTGATGTATTTAGGGGGAAGATACTCAGCTGAATTGATTGACAAGAAGGTAGATATTTTGATGAGGCTGTGAGTGGAGCAGTGAGTGAGTAGAACTATGAATGAGTGGAGCAGTAAGTGAGTGAGAGGAGCAATAGCTGGGTGGAGCTGTGCATGAGTGGAACAATAGCTGTATGGAGCAGTGAGTGAGGGGAGCATTGAGTAACTGGAGCAGTGGCTGGATGGGGCAATGAGTGAGTGGATCAATGGCTGGATGGAGCAGTGATTGAGTGGAGCAATGGCTGAATGAAGCAGTGAGTAAGTGGAGCAATGGCTGGATGGAGCAATGAGTGAGTGGAGCAAGCATGAGTGGAGCAATGGTTAAATGAAGCAGTGAGTGAGTGGAGCAATGGCTGGATGAAGCAGTGAGTGAGTAAAGTAGTGAGTGATTGAAGCAATGAATGAGTGGAGCAATGAGTGAGTGGAGCAAGTGTGAGTGGAGCAATGGTTAGATAGAGCAATGAGTGAGTGAAACAATGGCTGGATGGAGCAGTGAGTGAGTGGAGCAATGGCTGGATGGAACAGTGAATGAGTGAAGCAATGAGTGAGTGGAGCAATGACTGGATGGAGCAGTGAGAGAGTGGAGCAATGAGTTAATGGAGCAATGGCTGGATGGAGCAGTGAGTGAGTAAAGTAGTGAGTGAGTGGAGCAGTGAGTAGATGGAACAATGAGTGAGTGGAGCAATGAGTGAATGGAGCAGTGAGTGAGTGGAGCAGTGAGTGAGAGGAACAGTGAATGAGTGGAGCAATGAGTGAATGGAACAATGGCTGGATAGGGCAGTGAGTGAATGGAGCAATGAGTGAGTGGAGCAGTGAGTAAGTGGAGCAGTGAGTTAATGGAGCGATGAGTGAGTTTAACTGAATGAGTGGAACAATGAGTGAGTGGAGCAATGGCTGGATGGAGCGGTGAGAGAGTGGAGCAATGAGTCAGTGGATGCAGCAGAGAGTGAGTAAAGTGGTAAGTAAATGAAGCAATGAATGAGTGGAGCAGTGAGTGGATGGAGCAACGAGTGAGTGGAGCAGTGAGTAGATGGAACAATGAGTGAGTGTAACAATGAGTGAATGGAGCAATGGCTGGATGGAGCAATAAGTGAGTGTATGGAGTAGTGAGTAAGTAAAGCAATGAGTGAGAGGAGGAGTGAGTGAGTAATGCAATGAGTGAATGGCTGGATGGTTCAGTGAGTGAGCAATGTGAGTGGAGCAGTGAGTGAGTGGAGTAGTGCGTGAAGGGAACAATGAGTGAGTTTAGCTGTGAGTGGATGAAAAAATGAATGAGTGGAGCAATAGCTGGATGGAGCAAAAAATGAGTGGAACAGTGAGTGAGTGAAGCAATGAGTGAGTGGAGCAATGAGTGAGTGGAGCACTGAATGAGTGGAGTAGTGAGTGGATGGAGCAATGAGTGAGTAGAGCTTTGAGAGGATGAAGCAATGAGTGTGTGGAGCAGTGCGTGAGTGGAGCGGTGAGTAGAGCAATGCGTGAGTGGAGCAATGGATGGCTAGAGCAGTGAGTGAGTGGAGCAGTGAGTGCATGGGGCAGTGAGTGAATAGAGCCGAGTGGATGAAACAATGAGTACATGGAGCAGTGAATGAATCGAACAATGAGTAAGTGGAGCAATAAGTGAGTGGAGCAATGAATGACTGGAGAAATGGCTGGATGGAGCAGTGAGTGAGTGGAGCAATGAGTGAGTGGAGCAATGAGTGAGTGGAGCAGTGAGTGGATGGAACAGTGAGTGAATGGAGCAGTGAGTGGATGAAACAATGAGTGAGTGAAGCAGTGAGTGGATGGAACAATAAGTGAGTGGAGCAATACGCCAGTGGAACAGTAAGTGTGCGGAGCAATGAGTGAGTGGAGCAGTGATTGCGTCAGCTCAGGTACGAGACATTCCTGTCTAGACCTAGAGTGAAAAACAGACCTGGATATGGTTGTAACTGTAGTTGTAGTTGCGGTTGTAATAGATATAGATGTGAGCCGCCATTGTCTCTCCATTATGACCCCAGAGAGCCTGGCCGTGCGGGTGGAGAACATCAACGAGACGTTCACCTACAACCTGTTTGTCAACGTGTGTCGGAGCCTGTTCGAGCGCCACAAGCTGCTCTTCGGCCTGTTGATGGCTGTGCGCATTGAGATGGACAGAGGAAACATCAACATGGTTAGTGCAGGCTCACAGTTGACCCCAGTTTCACCAATCACTCCCCTCCTCCCCCTGTCTCTCTTCAGGCCAGTCTATATACTATTTCAATGTCAACTCACACACCGGCCATCTTTACATTCCCTCTCTGACCGACCTCCCCCCTTCCCCCTTGGTGTTCCTGAGCTTGTACCACGTGTATTTTGCATCACGCGCATTTTGTATCACGCGCATTATTTATTTGGATCTATTGGTATGTGGCGTAAGAAGTCTGTCTATCTGTTTACCAGCCTGCCTGTCTGTCCATCTGTCTGTCTGATTGTCTGTCTATCTGCCTGTCTGATTGTCTGTCTGTCTGTCTGTCTGAGAGTCAACTATTGTATATCAGCATCTTATGTCCTACGGTTCCCGTCTGTCTTCATTCTCACTTTTGACTTCACAATTCACTCGCCGATACCGACCCCACCCCACTCCTACCCCCAATCCTTTTCCATCACGAATGGGAGATCGTTGTGCTCAGTTCTATTACTTCGCTGTACCAGACAAAAGAGGGATTGGACAAGCAGTGCAAAGAGGGGAAAAAACACACACAGACACACACTTTTGCGCCCTTTGCTTGAAACATGCACATGAAAAATTCCCAAAAACAGTATGATGTGAAGAGAATGCTTTCTTGGGCGATGAGTCTTTCGAATGGCAAGAAGTAGTGGTTTTTCTTTGTCCTCTTTACACTGCTTGCTCAACACTGGTCAAAATGATCTCCCCTTACACGAGTCCCTCTTTTGGAAGGGGCAGATAATCTGCGAAACGATCTCCCATTCACATGCACACACAGACATATACGCACTTTAAAATTTATATACACACATATGTACATACATATACGGAGATGCACCCATCTGATCATCCCCCCCCCCCTACATACACACACAAACTGACAAGACTTCGTTTCTAGGACAGTTGTACTTCATTTAGTGTTTGTGAGCAAACTTGAGAGGGGGAGGGGGGAGGAGGGGGTGAGGAGGAATGTCTGTTATCTAAGTTAGTTTTTTCACTTATCTGCCACGGTCTGGCCCTGCAATCAGGCCAAGCCAAAAGAAATCAGGAAAAAAAACGATATAAGTAAAAAATCGAGTAATCGTTTCCAGTGTAATGGCAATTCTACTTTTCCTTTTTATTAGAAAAAAAAAGTTGTGAGTCATAAAGGTTTCACTTTGACCACTTGTGAAGTCCGAACGGGCCACGTCCAGTCATCGCTAGCCTATGACAGACACCAGTCGGTAGCTTTAAACCCTTAGCTGATTGTTGTTAATATTTATCCTGTGAAGTGACCAGTGAAAAGCCTTACGGTAATGGCGGCTAGTAATAGCTCAGTACAGGTTTATTTCAGTGGGGCGTCGATAACCGTCAGATGATTTATTTCAACAGGACGAATGGCGTTGGCTGATTGCTGGAGGCACAATCATGCCGAAGGAGCTTCCTAACCCGGCCCCTGATTGGTTGTCTGTTCGCTCGTGGAATGACATCTTGACTCTGCCATCGCTGCCAACGTTCGCCGACTTTGCTCAGGACTTTCGTCATCACCTGCAGGAATTTAAAGACATATTTGACAGCGCTGATCCACAAGAGTGAGCCAACGTGTGATGTTGACTTGATTCATCATTATATTTGAGTCTCTGATAACTAAGGGGGAGGGATGGGGAGGGGAGGGGCCAGGCTAGATAAAGCAAGCATGAGTGATGTAGAACGTCTTCTCCCTCCTGTTTCTCAACTCACAAAACCAGGTGATCACCCATCTCCCCCCAGAAATCTGTCCTTTCTCCAGTTTTATCGCAGAATGTAAAGGCATGTCAATCAACTGTCTTGTCTTAGTTTTAACATTTTTTTTTATACTTAAGGTGACAAAATTATCATAGATGGGATAGTGGCTGAGGCGAAATATTTACATTTTTATTAGAAGTATTAACAGCAATTGAAAAACCATGTTAGTGTTTAAGTCAAACATGGAGCTACCTGTGCTCAACGCCACAATTGATACGGCGAAAGTTCGGAAAACACAAACACCGATGTGTTATTTACTTGAGATTGCTTGACACAAGAAACATCTCGAGCTTAACAATGACAGCTTCTAACGTTCTGCACTGACTATTGCAATTACAGTAAATCCCTGAAGCTTTCTGATGCTGCAAAGTTTTTATGTTGTTATCTTTGAAAAGTTTTCAACCATAGCACACCGTTGTCACGAACTTCCTTTCTGGATGTTGAAAGGTGTTTGTCGTGATGTAATAAGTGGCGATCAGGCGGTGGATGCGGA
>JBCEWB010121858.1:0-11484 GCA_039654565.1 Peronia peronii | reverse complement strand
TCTATCTATCTATCTATCTATCTATCTATCTATCTATCTATCTATCTATCTATCCTTCTATCTATCTATCTATCTATTTATCTATCTATTTCTCTCTCGCTTTCTTTCACTCCTGTCTGTGTGTGTGTTTGTGTGTGTGTGTATGTGTGCGCGTGTTATATCATTGCAGACATCGACAATATTGCTAGATAAAAAATACCAAAGACCAGATTCTTATTTTTTTTGTATGTAGATTGTGTTTACACAGTCCAGACTTGTCAGTATCGGTAATGGACGAGCCTCATCTTGAGTGATCAAAATGTATTTGTTATGGGTTGATAAGATTTTATGTCGGAGTGCAACATTGTATTTTTCGATCTAGAATGCAATACAGTTTCTACGCAGTTCTAACAACAACAATAAAGAAAAAAAAAGAAGAAAAAGAAGGGGGGAAAAGAGAAAAGAAACTAACTTAATCAATTGTCTAAAGAAAAAAAATCAAGAGATAAAATGCGTTTTCTCTTCCGCATGATATTCCTGTGTGGTAAAACAAAAGGCAGTTGAAAAAAAATGAAAGAAATTTAAATTTCATCCAACAACTGTAAAACACATAATACGTCATGTCTGTAAATTTTGGCGAAGATTAAATTTTTCATTATTTGAATACAGTCTTTGAGCCAGAAATATACATAAAGAGCTACCGACAGAACTTTTCAAAAGCTGGGAATCAATTAATTCGACAAAATAAACTGAATGAGGGGTCATGTGCGACAGTCATGCAGGCAATTATGGAAACAATCATCGTAACATTCACCGAGACTACCACTGAGGCAACGGTCAGGACAATCAATCAAACAATAATGGAGGTAATTTTCCAGACTATCATTAAAACAATCATTGATACAGTCACCAAGACATTGAGTAAAATCATTGAATCAATCATGGAGACAATCATCCAAACTATCATTAAAACACTCATTGATACAGTCACCAAGACACGTATTGAGTAAATCATCGAGACAATCATGGAGACAATCATCCAGACTATCATTACAACAATCATTGATACAGTCACCAAGACACGCATTGAGTAAATCATCGAGACAATCACTGAGACTATCATCTGCACAATCACAATAGACTCATCCAGACAATCTTTAAGACATATTTTTATAGTTGTTTGAAAAATACGAGGATGAGTTTAAAAGTTTGATTTGAAAATGATCTACAAATCATGTTCAAATGTTTAACCCACTTGCACTGACTTTGTCTTTCAGATCATCATAGATGAGATTTTCATGAATATGACCTGCAGCCTACTGTGGAAACTTCAGGGTGAAAACCATTTGTTCATACCAGCATTATGTTGTGATTCTCTGGCTTTGTTTGTTTGTTTGTTTGTTTGTTTGGCTCCAACAAATATTACAAGGGTTAAAATACTTCTTAGTCATTCCTGGTAATTTATTATTTTTTTCTCAAAGAAACATTTTGAAGGAATACAATACCGGTCATTAAAGGTAAATTTGAACAATATCTGAGTAAATCTAAGTTTCATTCCACAGGATTCACATCGTGTAAATCAAGTTAAGGTACCAGATGTAATGGTGTCATGGCAAAATGCAAGACTCTGGATATTGGATAAAAGTTCTAAAACATGCTAAGTTGGAATGCAGTCATAGGAAGTTTCATAACAAACTTTACAATACAACGGAAACGTTTAGTGTTTAATGTTCGCTAATTAAAAACAACCCATTATGAAAGATGTTTAATTTCCTCTTAAAATTTATATACAGTTCAAGAAATTTTCAGTAATCTAAAACTCCTCATAGATTTCATAAAACATCTCTTATCTTTCTCTATATCTATGTTGAACATTTATTGTAGACAAGAAAAAATAGAACTGTCCTCCTGTGTGCGAATGTCTATATATGTGTCTGTGTGAGTGTTGTATAGGTTTGTGTGTGTGTTGAATATGGTGTATGTTATATGTGTTGTAGACAATTTTTGTGTATGTATGTGTGTGTTGTGTAAATGTGTTTGTATGTGTGTGTTCGAGCGCAATTTAGTAACTTCATTTCCTGGTCGATTCAATTTTCCTTTGTTGCATGTTCGTTAGCCCTGTTCTACAATAATTTTATCCTTTTACTCATTTTTCAGAATCATCACAGCATAAAATTACTATCCGTCCATCCAGCTGTGCTACATTGTTCGATCTTGGAGCTCATACTGTGCAATGATAAAAAACGAAATGCTTGATCTTAGCGATAGAACAGGAACCTAAAACTAAGGTTCAAGCTTTTCTCCAGAAAAATACTTGGTTTGAAACAGCCAACGTGTACATCTAAGCAAAGATAACTCAACCTCATGTTCAATCACAACACTAAACTTAAGAGTGCTACAAGATAGTATTGCTACAAAAATACATTTATGGATATCATTCAAAAATCATTAGCTTTTAAAACCTGTCAACATTAGTTCTTTATACTAATTTTCAGTGATATGTTACTCACTCGAATAATATTACCCCTGACTCACTTCGCTTACTCACGGTAAAGAATTGAGACACAGCATAATAATGGATTAATTAGTTGTTAACATCTCAGCCTTACATCCTGCCGCAGTACTCATTTCTAATGTAGGTCTCCTTCGACAAAAAAAAAATCACTAAAAGTGTTGTTTGGAGCAAATCGTGATTTAGATTTTGAGATCCTTCTTCCCAACACATAGTGCACAAATTGAACTGATGCCAGAAGTTGTCTTTGATATAGCACATAAATTCTTTTTGAACAGTTGGGCAAATAGATCTAGTTTAAAGTATGATTCAGAAGGTGTTTTGTTAAAGTGCCTTAGGTTTGCATAGCCCTGTAACAACCAAAGAATGCTAAAAGGTCACTATGATGTCACATATTCTAGGATCTGAACTTATAATAAAACGTCAGAGATTCCGAAATATGGTTTGTTGTGTGTCAGAGCAGTCTTTGACTCCACGTAAAGCGAGCAGTATGGCGTTTAAAAAAAAAAAGAAAGAAAAAGAAAGACAAACCACCGCCCAACTCAAGTGTGTTGAAGGTTACACTTACATAAACTGCGTACAGCAAAATATTCGTGACTGGTCTTGTTGTTGTTCTTTTTTTTTCAGGAGGTTAAATTTCACTTTGAATGAAAAGAAATATATGACATGGAGAGATTTTCTGTCCAGGATCATAACATACTTTTTTAAAAATAAAAACACTAATGAAGGATCGAAAGTTAGGTCAGAGGATATTTCAGTAATATACGATGATATTTAAAGATTCACCCTAACGAAACCAACCAAAAAACAGAAACAAAACAAAAAATAAAAAAATAAAACAAAACAAAAAAACGGAAAATCTCAAAGGTTGGGAAAAAAACTCAACCAAGAGAAAATTATCCGTAATTTTAATCATGTGATTTATCTCTTTGTACATAAATGTCAAATTTTCTTCAGCGTTGTGTGTGGTCCATGTGAGAGAATTTTGAGCTGAAGAACACAGGCTCAGGGGAGTTATGGCAATGTCGTGTAGCAGGGCACTGCATGATCATCAACTTTGCCTTTGATGTTTCTATGGTGGGCAAACACTATAAACTGTTTCATCTTGTCCGACACGAACTACTCTTTCTCTCTCTCTTTCTCTCTCTCTTTCACTCACCCATTCACCCATTCATCTATTGAGTCATTCACTCACTCACGCACACAGTCACTTATGTAGGCCTGCGCACTCTTTCACTCACTCAATTGCTCACTCATTCACTCCCTCACTTACTCACTCACCCATTCACTCAATCACTTACTCACTCACTCACCCATCCACTCACTCACTTACTCTCACTCACTCATTCAGTCACCGAGTCTCTTTGTCTGTCTTTTTCCTCCTTCTTGTCTCTCCTGCCTCCCTCTTTTCTTCCTGTATCTGCCCCTTCCTTTCTTTCGTCTGTGGATAAACCATGTGTAACAAGAGTATCAGATGCTATCTAATCGATTCTTTAAAAATGCTATCTATTCTTTGTCGTCATTCAGTGCACTGCTCCCTCTGAAATATCCAATGCAATTTTGCTTCCGCGATTTTACTTGTAATTTATTTCATAATGCTGTACTGGCTACAATAAAAACAAAATTCAAAAACTGCTATCAGATCTCATGCCTGTATTCCACTACATCGAGTTTGATGCAGCATCTCAGAAAGATGAGACACTTGATTTAAAACATGCGTGTCACGATATCCCAGACAGACGAACAGAAAAAGAGCTTGAAACAAAACAAACTAATGTTTTATTCTCCATTTACCTGTCAGGAGATATTGTACTTGGTCAGTTATGACATTCATAAATGGCTTAGAGAAAACTGACACCGTATTTGTGTCTATCAGTAGCTAGGCAGTGCTAAGGTCGAGCCTACACTGGAATCTGGTATTAACAAAAATAAAAGAAGAATAGAAGGTAAAAAAAAAACAAAAAAACTATACCGTCATTTCGTCTTTCCCGGGGACTGGTTATTTTGATAAAATGCCGCACAGGTCTTGTCCGGGAGTTGATTAAGTTAGCGATAAAAGGTCATAGAAAATGTACTGCTGCGGTTGTTAACAATGGCTGCGGCCCAGGAGTGCCAAGATTTATTTGTACACACAGCGAGATAGTGGCTGGATGTATGAGGGCATGATGAGATGGCTAATCTCAAGAATTGCTAAACATTGCTGTTCTCAAACTGCTGTAAACTGTACTCAGAAACTCATCAGAATGACACTTTTGGTACTGCAAATCAAGACTTATCGGCTAAGTTTGTCCGTTGGTTTAACTTGTACTGTCATTTGAAGATAATGCTAGGTCAGGCTGAGAATCTGATGACGTACTCGTACAACATTTAAAAATAAAGTATACCGTAGTGAGCTAAAGAAATTTATTCGCGTTTACAAGTCACCATGAAGAATAAGACTGTGTCATTTCTTGGTTTTATATGATCCTGTTCATGTCATGATCTTGCGGTTGTCATTGTTTCATTGTGGATTTTTGTGACATAGTTTCACAGTAAAAAAAACATAATCATAGTATAAGAATTCTATCACTCTCTTTCGCGTTATCATATCGTTTCATTATTTCTTGTCGATTGATGATGATTTGATTGCCAGTGTTCTCATCCGAGGTCATATCAGTACAGTGCGGACTGCAATCAACTATTCTACAAGAAACTATTCAAGTTTCTATATCACACAATACTGTGTGTTATCGGCCAAAGGAAGAAGAGCAGTAATGCCCTATTTATATAATAACATATGAAGATCCGGCAGTGTAAATTATTCAAAATCACACGTTTCATGTAGTCACATCGTAGAATTCTTTCAAAACCGTGAGTTTTTAGATTCGAGCGTAAAGGCTAGTTCACAGACAGTCAGCATTGTTTTCTACATCCTTGCCTGGATAGGGCTAGAAAGTACGAGACGCTATTTAACCCGATCTTGAGTAACCTCTCCAAGTCATATCTTCTTCTAGATATCTCTTCCAGGAGATCCATGACCTACCCCTTGATCTCTTTCCAATCCTCGACCCTGAGTGGTAACTTTACACTTTCAATAACAATGAAGGGTTCAGTGAGGAAATGTTGTGGAAATGGCACCGGATTACGCTCCTTGTTTGTCAGGTGTAAATAAAAACAACAAACAACTCAGGCGAATATTACCTATGAAGAATAAAGTTGTTTGGCCAGAAAAGACGGTCTGTGTTGAAAATGAAAAGTTGTGTGATACAGATAACATATTATTACCAGAATTTGCATCACTCACTCTATCTTGGAAGTCACCATGCAAAGTTTCTGGTGTCTCACATTTCACTCAGCCTCTCCCATCCGTCAAGTAAAAGCTCACGTATCTTGAAGAATTTATAGTCCGCGTCATCTCCTTATTTTATACGACATGATGAAAGGAAATGCATCTTCACAAATTCAGAACCCTGCAGTTAAAACGCCAGTAGTCAAGACCATTAAGATCCAGCAATGAACGTAACAGATTCTGATAAAACATTTGCTTTTTTATATTGCTGATATCATTCTTGTAAGTAAGAAAGGCCGCGCGCGGTAAGAAATCAAGAAATAAATCTTTCATATGTGTGGGGAATTCCCGAGATGCATTTATTTAGTGTTTGTAGATAAACAAGGATGCTTATTTTTTTCAGCACGGTTTCTTTGTGATGAATTCAAGTCACAAAATTCCATAAGAAAATGTATCGTTATTGAGGCAATTTATGGTATTAGATTTGTGTCACGCATGAAAATATTAAAACATTCACAGGCTTTATACCACAGCAAGAGCTCTCTTTGAAATAACAACAACAACAACAATAATAACACCATTTCAAAAAGAAACAAAAATAACAAAAATTGAAAAATAATGGCAAAAAAAAAACATTTAGTTGTTTTGTTATTCTTTCTTTTTAATACTCTCATCAATTTATCATTTTTCAAAACTTTTATATGTCTACTTTGACGCTATTGAACATTTTTGCCTGCAGTTTCTAAGGTTTACAGACACGTAAATCGAGGTATCTGCAAATAAAGTGTATAAGAGTTGTCCATTTCCCTCGCTGGCTTTCATTTCACTTAGAGAATTTCCCATATCTGCTTCCTTCAAGTGGTTCGCAGATGCCACTATCAAGTTCTGAGTGCATCGAAATACCTTGGAAATGAAAGCGTTAATAGGAAACTGGCGTCGAGTTGGCGTTGAGATGGATTTCAGGTTTGCTTATCGGACCATGTCCAGCTAGGTACTTCAAGTACTTCCGCCTGGTCAGCCCACTGGACACTGATTAAATGCTAATAGGGTCAGGTGCTTTAATCAAGGAAGTTTATAGTTTGACCACTTCAGCCTCGGCCATTAAACGATTCAGGCGTCTGCCCGAGTATGTTCTCTGCTCGGACGTCATTAGTTGCTTCGATGCTAGACCTGTAAATCACAACAGTCTGATCGCCAATCTCCCGTGTTCCGACAAGGCTGCTGTTGCATCCCACAGGGTAAAAGACACCGGCTAGGGAAAGACTGGTTATACAATGTAGTAAGAAAGATGTCATGTTCAGTTAAGACATAATCACAATGACACGTGCAAAATGTGTACACAGTATGTTCTGTACTGAATTCGGTCGCTTGAACATAATTATAAGGACAAAAGCAAGATGAGAAATGTTTACTTTAATCTCTTTGAAAAGAAGAGCCAGACCTTTTATACCATTGTCTTTGAGACAAGGACCTGCACAATATACATACACACATACAGACAATAAAATCGGATAATGTTGTCCGTTAATACATCTGCTTACCTGAATATCGATTGTGCTATGTGTTATTATTTTTTGTTCTTCCTGTCTTCTCTCTTTCTCCCCTCCCCCCCCCCCCTCCCCCACCCTTTCCAACCTCCCTGTCCTTAATATTTCTCATATGTTGTTTCACTCTCTCTCTCTCTCTCTCTCTCTCTGTCTCTTTCTCTCTCTGTCTTTTTCTCTCTCTCTCTCTCTTAAACGATGAACAATGTCTGTTTTCTTAATGTATTTTCTTAACGCAAAATCAAAGATTACTTAGGCCTATCAAATGCAACACAACAAAATTTTATCCTATCTGTTCAAAGAAAATTGAAAGAAAAAAAAACAAGAAACGCCGTTTCCTATATCTCACCCGCCCTAATTTGCCATAAAAGAAACTAGTGTCTGGCCTGATTCTGTGGCATGCTTTGCCTGTCGCCATGCCGGACACATCAAGGGGCGGGAATTGTTTATGGCTCGGTTTGCCGTCTGCGGTTTGCGGTCTCCCGGCTGCGGTCTAATTATCCTTAGTTTGTCTGTGTGTATGCGTGTCAGAGAGGGTGGGTAATGGCGGCTGGGAAAGAGATGGGGGGAAAGGAAGTCGGAGACAGCCTGGGAGGCAACGTGGCCGAGGGACTAGTCGTTTGCCTCCGGATGACAGTGTGAGCGTGTGGTAGGTTTGAATCATATAATATCTGGGAATGGGATAGATTTGGAATCTGCGTGCTTTTCTTTCAGTGACGCAGCGACTGACTGGCGTCTTGGGTAGAGCAGATTCCCGACTCCTAACCTTCTCAGATAATGGCGAATATGTGTTGGAGGTCCCGTGTGCACGTTACGGGCGTGAAAGAAACGTTGGCAGTTAAACATCGGATGAAAAAGTATTCGGAGATGCCCTTGTCAGGGCAAAATTTCCTAATTTTAAATTTCTATCCTTAAAATATTTTCTGAGCAACTGGGCAGCCATTTAAAGCCGAGATAATCTTACTTTCTTATGATTGAAAAGCTACACACATGATATTGATAGTAATAATAATAATAATAAACCTTAGAGACGAGAGAGAGGGGAGGGGGACATGGAGAGATGTAGGACGAGTCAAGAGAGATGGAAAAAACTATGGAGGGAGGCGTGTCCGGTTTTCTCAAACTTCTCTCTGGAACAATAATAGTGAAAAGGTGCACATCTCATCTGGAATCATAAGAGGACTCCACACGGAGTTAAGGGGTAAAAAGAAGATGGTTAGATGACTGTTAGAGGAACGTGGCCGGTGAGATTACGATAATTGTTTTGTGTTAATCCCTTCACTACCAGAGTCCTTATTCGCTCACGCTGTTGTCTCCGCGGATATAAAATGCTGATCACATTGTCAATAAATTAAAGTGAAGTTGTCATAATTCTATGTTGAAAAAAAAAATAAAGATGCATCTGCCAGAAATAAGAATTAGATCTATATCCCAAAGAAAATGCTCTGAGGAGAACTGAAGAATGCTACCCGCCCAAGCGGAAGACCATATCAATGATTCTAGGTGTTCGCTTATCTAAAAGATTCAATATCGACCCTCAAACATGGAAAAAAAAACAGCTAGCACAACCCTGTCTCCATTGGTCTACATAAACGGAGAAAGAGGCAGAATACAAAGCGAGAAAAGTCAGACCCATGCTGTTACACTGCTTTCCACCTGCATGATGCTGCCAGAAGCCATTCTCATCCAAGACATGGGTCACTAGGCCACCATTGCAGAATACGTACTGTTGCAACGTTCGCACAGACGAAGGGAGCCAGTGTAGACTGTTCTGTAAGCACTGGTTGCGGTTAAAGTTCAGCTGTCAAAGGGTCTCTTGGACAGGGATCTGATGTTTGTCAGTTTGGTTTATGGTCTGTGATCTGTGTGGTGATGAGGTTTACAACAAAGTTGATGGGTTTAAATGTCAAAGTCACATCTGTAATTGTCCCCTAGGGCTTTAGATGAGGTTTGAAAATATGACTTGAACATGAAACCGACTGAGAGTACTGGGCAAAGCCAAACAAATATTATTGATTTTGAACAGCTGAAGTTGATTCCTCCTTTCCCTGCCCCCTCCCACCCCCGTCCTATCCCTTTTGTCCATCATGGAGCAAAACTATAAAATGGCAATCCCCTAGAGACAAGCAAAGAGTATCAGCCAGTGTTTGTACTTGGGGGCTGAAAAACTTTATCTAAGTAATTGAGTTTCGATAGAACACAGCTATAATATAAGTTTCGTCTTAATGTGTTCACTCCTGGAGATCTAACAGTCAAAAAGAGTTTTAGAAAGACTGATTCAGTCCCGAGCAAGTCGGCTGAAGCTACCGCAGTGTTGCAGTTCTGTTCAAGAAGTGACAAGTTAGACTTCAAATTCAAATATGAATTGAGCATCTGGTGATTAGATTGTATGATTTGGGGAAAAAGCATTTAAATGCAAAATACTATGAAAGGTGTCACTGAGAGATTGGCGCCTTATCACTTAATAATACCACGTCGAGCTGTACCCCTCAGTATCTTATAATTCACAAAGATGACAGAGATATATGTTTACCACAAGATGTGAAATACATGCGTACAGCCCTTGTCCCTGCATGATGTATAGTCTTCTCTGTTGATCTGAGGGGCAATTCGGTGGCTCTTGCCGTGAGGTTTAGATCTGTGCTGTTGTTATTATTTGTTTGTTTGTTTGTTTGTTTGTTTGTTTTGTTTTGTTTTACTTTGTTGTTTAGGGTTTTTATTTTCGTTTCTTTCTCCTGTTCTTCTAATATAATATGTGTATGTGCACATTTTCTCAGCTTCTCAAAATTGAGACTAATAGAAGCTCAGAAAAAAAAAGTAATAACTAAAAATCGTCCTGATCCAGGCATAATTTGAGAAATACTTTCGTCGAATCTTACCCAGCACACATATGAACAATCAAAGCAATAACAAACAAACAAAAAAAAAGGAAAAGAAATAAATAAAACAAAACAAAACAGGATAAAAAAAATATGAAACACAATCATTTTTTTTCTTCAAGAAATCGAAAAAAGGTTCCTTCACTTGCTATACTTCTATCTCCTTAATACATTTAAATTATTTTACTCTTCCTTTCCATTCTGCAGATTTTGAGGGGCGAATGCCTTAGTGTTATGAAAAATTATCCAAACTCAATAGTCTTACTGCCTTGTTCAACACTATGATCCTTATGATCAGAAAGTGCTCTGATGAATACATATACTACACGCAGGTATTGATCTACGCTACATTATTCTAGTTTCTGCTGCAACAAAATTGGCCTCAGACATTCAACTGGATAAGTCAACAAATAAAGACAAAATGCTGACCAAAACAAAAGTGTTATTATGATTGTGTTGTCATTGTTATTATTATACAGAACCATTCCACTGGTAATTGTTTAGCCTCCTGTTTTCTGAAAAGACGCCTAGAGAATGTTTTAATTTAAAAAAAAGAATAAACATTTTCAATGGCATAACTGATTTTTACTATAATATGGCAAAATATCAGCTTCTTAAGCAGGGCAACAAAGAACAAGACAGATTGTAGTATATGAAAAAAAAAATCTACAAAACTATATTCTTAACACTGGTAAGTGTTTAGTCAATATGCTTTCTGACAAGACAAGAGAACACTGGGGGTTTTTCAAAGGAAAAGAAGAACAGATATTTATGTCATAAGTTATCATTATCATCATCATTGTCAGCATCAGTTTATAGAAATATTTTAAAATTTAAGACGACTGTCTCCCAGCAACTAATAATACACTAATAGAAACAAACAACAATTCAGAGAACTCGCTATGTTAAAAATTGAATAAAGTGACGATACTTGTAAAATTTGTATTCATTTTTGGTTCTTTATAGGGGCACCATCATCATCATCATCATTTTACAGAAGTGTCTTTTTTTAGAAAAAAAAACACACACAAAGACGGTCGACCGGTATTGGGATATTTATTAAATAAAATTCACAAATGGGGATTTGAGAAAAAAAAAAAAATAATAACAATAATAATAATAAAGAAAAAGGTGAAAAAATCCAAATTTTCGAACCTAGTTGGTTCTTCTTCAGGGAGGGTAAAGAACAAAATGTCTGAATCATCATCATCATCATCATCATCATCAGCAGCAGCAGCAGCAGCAGCACCATTATTACTATCGTCATTTCACAGAGATGTCTTGCATGTCAAGACTGAGACT
>JBCEWB010121847.1:0-11484 GCA_039654565.1 Peronia peronii | reverse complement strand
TGACCATTGGTCAAACACGTTAGAATGGACATATCCACTTTTTGATACTATTTTTATACGCAGAAAAGGCAGGGCTTCTAAGAGAAAACAAAAACCCCAAATCCCATTTTTTGAGCAAAATCCAAATTTCACCCCCCCCCCCTCCCCCTTCCCCTTCTCCTCTTAAACAGTCTTATGGTTCAAACACTTGAGCAAAGACAATTTTCCAACAACACATCAGTAACAGTCATCTTTAAGTGCAAATTCTATTGCAGTTCAATTTGTCAGCCATAGTCATAAACATCACTTTCATAACCCTTTAAATGCAAATTCTTGAGCAGAATTATTCTTCAGCCATACATATCACTAATTTCACACGTCAAGCTTGTGCAAAGTCTTGAGCACAGCCTTTCCAGAGAAGTTACAATAAAGCATTTGCAGAGGCCTTTGGTAATTTTCCAACGATAATTCATCACAGCCAGAGTCACATCTTCAGAACTCATGGAAAACAACCATGTGTTGCATCTCATACTCTCTAATCCACATGGAATACTTAGCAAATTTTCCCCTTACCTCAAACTCATTCAAACGCAGATAAATAAATGTGGAATTCTCATCATGAGATCTAGAAGAAACAATATAGAACTGAATAAACATGTATCATTATTAAGTTCCTCTTGGCTTCATCAGGCTCCATATCCATAAATAAATGTGGAATTCTCGTTGTGAAATATAAAAAAAAAAAAGCAACGTCTTTAACTGAACAATCATTTAACATTATGTTCCCTCAGGTATGAGTTCCATTAACTGTGCACAGGAGATATTGCTGCCTGTGACATACGCCACCACTTTCTTGCCTTCAACATCTGGAACTTTCCCACTGAGCAGAGCGGCCATGGCAGCACTTCCGGAAGGTTCCACTTTGATTCCGCGCTGGAACATCAGCCTCATAGCCTCCAGGATTTCCTCGTCTGACACTAGAAGAACATCCTCGATAAACCAATGGCAGTGTTTGTAACAAATTGAACCTGGTGGAGAAAAATTATTTCACATCAATTAAGCCACTGGAAGAAAACCCACAAAGAAAAGAATGGTCGATTCTAATTTTTTTTTGCCATGTTGTGAACAAACAGTGTAAAACTGAGTGAAAGGATTACACTTCCAGTAAGTACTGGTATCTAAAACAAGCAGGTTATTTCACTGAGTGGTTCTTTCTGATCACATGCCTTTGGAATTCACTACTTAACGCATAACTGAAAAGACTCTCAGTCTCAACCTCAGGAATTTTTTAAAACTGTGCTGTGCAGGGTTCTGTATTTTTCCAGTTAATGGGTTTACTAGGAATTTTGAAAGAATTTACAGCACAGAAAAATGCTCTTTAATACTTATAAAACCGACAGATGATCCAGATTCTCATTTCAAAAAACATTTTCGTTGTCAATGATCTAACATATTGGATGATTACATTTCTTGCAGTTCTTCACTAGAGGCAAAAACCTTGTTCATCACAGTAAAAATGGACAAGAAAGTGAATTTTGCAAATATTCATCACATTAGTGGCTACTGTTGGAAAAATCAAACACAAAACAGCCTTATATCTTCTCAGACTATTTTGCTGATGAATGGGTTGATATAAATATATTTAAAAAATTCTCTAAAAATAAGGATAGCAGAAGGCTTAAGGTAAATCGGACATAATGAACAAAACCAAATTCTGATTATTCAATTAATATGTCAAATTATGGCCCAGCGCTTAAATATTCTATGAATGAAGATTTCGACTAAAAATTTTGGCAATGAATGAAGATGGGGAATAGCCAGGTGTCTCACATTAAATTACCTGCATATGGAGGAGCCAGTCCTGCAGCAATTGATTTGGCACCAGGAAAAGTTATTGGCCTTCGATTTTTGAAACTTTCATGCATGGTTGGAGCTGAAATAAAGATAAAAACAAAAAATGACATTGTGGTAAATATGCCACAAATAAACCTCTCTTGTTGTCATGATCTAAAACTGATATTTCATTCTTTTGTTGAATAACTTGTTTGTTCTGAATGTCTGGATAGATCAATATTTCAGAAGTTAGACAATTTATTGTTACAGTGAATAAAGTCCCCCAAAATATTTTCAAAATATTCAGGTTCATCAATTTTTATTTTGTTTGTTTGTTTAGTTTGATTGTATTTTTAAAAATGATTGTACAAAGGTACATTCATGGTCCGATCCACTACAAATCGATGTATAACAATTGACTGCACTGATGAAGTCAAGCATTTTTAACAACAATAGTTACAGAAACAGTTTCTTCTGTTCGTTTACACTGTGATCTACAGACATTGAATAAAGAAGAATAAGGAAAAAAAAAAAGAAATCTATAATTATTTAAACAAGAACAAACTTTCTCTGGCCATCTCTAGCACTAGGTTGTGAGTTTTTCATTTCTGACAAGTAATGATACCTCAAGTTTTACAATTCCAAACTGACCTAACAAACAATTTTATCATATACATGTCTAGTGTGAAAGCTTGGTACAAACGAAAAATCAAAAGGTGACATGAATTACCTCCCTCCGGCTCCACAGCATAGACTCGGCAGTTTCTAAGACCCGATAATGAGATGGCAGCAGCTATGCTTGAGACAAAACCTCCTCCACCACAGCAGACCAGCACAACATCAGGATTAGGAATGTCCTCTAACAATTCCATAGCTGAACTGATAGGGGGAAAATTACAACAGAGAAAAAATGAAGTAGTACATTTTATAAGAGTGGAATCATCCATAATGATACTAAAATGGGGCACAGTCATATTTTTATCTGCTTTAAATTCATCTCCATCACTCTGAGTAGTACAACTAAGCCATTTTGATTTAACTCATCCATTCTCAATGGATTCCTCAATGTTCTAGAGGACAGATATTTGAAAGCCTAGCACTTGCGACATTTAAAAGTTTTATGAAATTAAGCATAGAGGGAATTAAATGCATAAGCTAGTCTCCTTCCACTCCAAAAGCAAACAGGTGTCAACACAATTATTCTGACATCACAAAATCTCTTATCTCCTGATTTAAATTACCAGCAATCATTTCTGCTTGCAAGTCTGAGTAAAATTCCGGTTTGTTCAGCTGTAATATTCAGCTAAAAAAATCATATCCTTGTATATTCTGTTGCAGGTCTTTGCATACAACCATGGGAGGTGGACAACATTTGTTCAGAGGTTTGTTCAGAACATGATCTCTCATTTGCAGGAAGATATACATGGTATGTCCATGGTCAAGCCACCAGCAACCATCCCTTTTTCTCCTTTGATCCATTGTTCCGACCACTGACCAGTGTTTCACATCTATAAGCAGAATCTTTTGATAATGATGCAAGCTGATGATTGGCAAATGGCCTAGCGAGAGCCCAAGTGGATAGTTAGCGAGAGAAACTGACCGAATCGCTGATACAAAATTGTGTAATAGTGAAGCGATTAAACAAATCTCTGCCAGCTTCCTTCTCTGTATTATTTAGTTGTCTTTTTTATTCAAATATGGGAGTCATCCTTTTTATTTTCATCTACAATATTCATTAGATACTTTGTGATATTTGCTTATATATGAAATAAATATATGAACATCATGTGTCCTGCACAGACAATAACATTTCTGCATACTATATGAATTACTTCCATCTCTCCTCTCTTTAGTGTTTCAACAAGAACTTAACAGAAAGACTGTGATCACTTTCTTGGTGTTCTTGGCAACAACAGTATTCACATTTCTATCTTCACATACCTGGCATATCCTGCCAACAGATCTAAATCATCAAATGGGTGACAGTAGACAAAATCTTCCTCACTGACGAGCCTGTCAACTTCGGACTGAATTTCAGATGTGACACAGGTTATCACCTTCACTCCCATATTCTGTCAAGAAAATTACAATAAATGTCAAAACTTTGTGCAGGCTGTTAGTTAACTACAAAATGTATCTGCACCTCTTTTTCAAAACAGTTCCACGTTGTTGTTGTTGTTGTTGTGGTTGTTGTTGTTTTGGGTTTTTTTTGTTTTGATGGTAAATTCTACATTTCAAGGGCAATTCTGATGGATAATCTACCACCAAAAAAATAAACTATAAACACATTTTAATTCAAAACAACCTCTGTATGCTTTCACTTTAAAATTTCAGTTCCTTAAAGACACAGTTCTAACTCTAATTGTAAAATTCAAGAACTCTTTCAGGGTGTTTAGATTGTAAGGAATGCAAAAAAGCTTTGATTACAAATATATACACATGTGGCTCATTACACTATCTGTAACAGAGACATTAATACGTGAATTTCCATTTGATAAAAAGCTTGAGAGAGAACTGAGAGGTAGAGGAAAACAAATAGTTCTACAGACAATTTTGAGGCGAAAAGGAAAATATCCCAATCAATAGAATATAGTCCTCATTTTAGAAGTCTACCGTAACATTTTCTGAAAACAAATAGATTTTTTACTTTAGAAACAAAGATCTATGGCTCCTTCTTCTTTCAGCACAGTTTTGGACACTTCATAGTAACTGTCTAGTCTCCTATTGTGTACACATGCTGAGACAGACCTGCTTACCTCAATGAGATCTATTCGGTCCTCTGGAGCTGTTTTAGGCATGACACACACAGATCTGGTCTTGCGTTTGCCCACGCACTCAGCAAAGGCTTTCCCATAGTTTCCAGCTGACATGGTCACCAGCTTACTGTTCTTCCCATGTCGTTCTCTGATCTTGCGCATCTGATTCACCACCCCTCTGATCTTGAAGGAGCCTGTAGGATCAAAGTTATTTAGAGCAGATTTAAGGTGAAGTTATTTAAAGAGATGGCTAACACAAGTTGACTGAGGGAGCCTATGGAACCATAACTTATTTGGAAAATATTAGATGTTTGAAGGAACCTCTTGGGTTAAATTTATCTGGAGAATAGAAGCAATAATTAATTGCTATAGAACTCGCACAAGGACTCTGCAGGAGTTTTACAAGGGTCCTATAGATGGATGCATTTTACTAACAAAGACAGAGCACAACCAAATGGAGGGGCTGGAGATTCCATTTTGTCTTAGCTAGTCACAGAGCTGACAAGTTGTTACAAATAATTGGTCTGAAATGTTTTCATTCCTGAAACCTGCATCAACTCTGTTGTAGCCACATTGCACCAGCAGTGATCCAAGGATTAATTTTAGCAAATCAAAACCATTGTGACACAGGCTCTTACATATACATTGTAAAAAAACTTCCTCTGGGGAAAGCCACTTATTCTTGCACCTTTCACAGGAAGAAGCTGTGGACAAATCATCACTGCTGTTCGCTATTTGTGTAGATAGATTAAATTTGAGCAAATCTCTTAAAATCATGGGTGTTTGAAAAAGATTCCTTCTCTATACTATATGCTCCAAGACATGATGATGTCACAACAACTGTAAAGTAGATTTTTCGCTTTAGCAAAAAAAAAACCTGAAATGTTCGATACATGGATGGCGAATGGCAGGGACAAAATGATACTGAAGCCTTTGTATGGTACCAAACATTGCTTAAAGACAATTGTGCCAAAAACTGATACTTAATTCATAAAAGTGATACTAAACCCTCACCTGTTGTTTGCATGTTTTCCATCTTCAAAGAGAGATCAACTTTTGCCAAATTCTGACGACGTCGCTTGGAGTCACTAGTTTGGTCATCACTGTCGGACTCTGATTTTTTGTTAGTGGCATCAAGGAAGAGGGACTGAACATGAGCCAGAAGTGGTGTGCGAATGACCCTGGGCGAGGCTTTGAGGAACGAATAGGCTTCTTTGATCTCATCCAGTGTGAGAATGTTTGTATCAATATCCATGTTTAACTGAAATACAAGAAAACAAAAACATTGCTTCATAATATATTGTTAGCAAAGACATGCACTTGCAAGGTCTGTGAACAAATTTTTGTTTGACAGTACAGGAACACAGTCATAAACCACACATTACATATATATACAATTTGCCCTTTGAATTCAAGTATAATGATATTACACAGCTTTATAAACGTCCATTTATGAAATGAAAATAGAAATGTTAATTTAAAAATAAATGGTAATCCTGCATGATAAGCGATATAATGCTACAGTTACTTTGATTTTTCACCAGTCTTATGACTTAAATAAAACAGGAAATAGAAAAAAAGTGCTCAGACAAAAAATATAATACATATAATATGCATTTCTGAAATAAGCCTGATATATAAAACGTGTACTGGACTTCAGCTTTGACAGCAGTGACATGTCTACCTCAACTGATTACACAGACCTGTAACACACATTGTCAGATTTTCCCAGAATCTATTAATAATAATATAATAATATTATGTCAATGAAATTCCCCTCCTTTTGTTTACTCTGACAAATCGAATTCATCTGCCCTTATACACACAACAACACCAACCATTGGATATCTAGACTTCCTAGGAGAAAAATGACATGAAATAACATGATATAATTATCTTTATTTCATCCCATGTCTTACATTCTTGTATACTTAAATAGCAGTAAGTCAGCTAGAAGTGTATGTATATGAAACTGTGTTCAAGTCTTAATTACTAAAACTTTTAGTCAAAAGATCAAATGATATAATATTGTCTTTACTGAAGCCAGGCAATGCTCAGTCTACCTTTTCTCCTTTCCAAAGGCATCAGTGAAATGGTGATGCAATCTTTAGTGTCCAGTCGATCAGAGAGGCTTTTTACACTGAACTATGTTCTGTTGTCTTTTCCTCCTCTAATTCCCTTCTTCTATTATTTTGTCAATACTTCTTACCTTAACAGGGTATATGTTGCAAAAAAAAAAAAGAAGAAGAAGAAGAACAATAGATCTTTTGCTTTTGCTTTGTTTTTTTTTTTTTTTTGTTTGAATCAGAATTTTTTAAAACAATTTTAAAATCCGTACATAAGCTATAACAGTCCTTCCTTCTCAAGTTTTAACCAATTTGAAAACAAAAATGAAGAACAAGTAATTGTTCATAAAATTAAAACATGTATTTTCTCACTGATCTGAACATCATTGATGCACAGTTTTATTCTACTATGAGCGATGAGACTACCTTTTCTAGACCAGTGGCAAGACTGGCGATGGCTCTGGTTATCTGGTCAAAGTGTATAGAGAATCCTGACTTTAGCGCTGCCACATTGTTAAACAACCTCAAGGGAGCATCTGTCCATGATACCACTTTGGTGAAAATGTTTTCCATAATAATATTCTACACAAACTGTCACCGAGTTCATCTGATGTCCGTCACAAAATGAACTTCATTTTATAATTCCACTTTCTTCATGAAGGAAACTGTTTCTCAGGAATGTGAATCTATTTGTTTCACAGAAATACATATATATATAGAGAGAGAGAGAGATCTATATAGATCGTCGTAAAAATCAAAATCACTGTAGTCTAGCACTTTATATGGCACCTCTACACGTGAACTTTGCCACGAAATGAAATGTTGTCAGTTTCTTTGTTATTTAAATCTCTCAAGGGGCTGGCTTTTCTGTTTTCGTCTCATGCAGTTGTAGCCTCCGCTAACACTCCTTTATTATCTATTCTGACATTGTTATCAGTGGGGTACACAGTTCATAAATCTCTCGGCAGTCTTTCACTGCTGACTTCGTGCTGCAGTCATGTGACTGGGGTATGGGAGGCTTGTGTATTATCAACGCTTAGCTCCATGGGTCGGAGAAAGGTGACCACACTGACTGCTCAATCATGTTGTCCACTTGACTATTAACTGTTATCTGACAGATAAACGACTGATATATGCCTCCACCTTACTTCCCTCTCTGGCTACTGAGTATAGAGCATTGACCACTTTGGAATAGATCTACTGTACATGCAACAGGCGATAGATAAACGGTGCACCTTGTGCGTGCCTTGAAAGTGAACGGACCGCTGCGCAGACAAAAAATCCATGACAACACCTTTCTTGATCTTTAGACCATAAGCAAAGATGATGAATAATTTTTCAAAGTTTGATTTAGAAATCAAGATACACTCATCAATTACTCAATAAACTTTGACCCAAAATGATAACTGGGTTAGTTTTATTATTATGACACAATCAAAGTGTGTCAAACAGTAGTGATGCTGAGAGTTTTAAAAGTGATCCAAGAGATTCTCATCTCTGACACAGTCATTTTGTTAACCTATAGATATAAATATTATCGCAGGATGAGGACTAAGTCCAGGAAAGGTGGGTCAATAGCAGAAAGGAAATCATACAGCCCTTGTTGTGCAATAAACCCATTTATATTTTGTTCACACAAAGCTCTCTGAAAACCTGGCCTAGATCTACATGTATCTGACAACAGAAAGTGCCCAACACTAATACTTTCCTTGTCAGACTGACATGATTATTGTAAGACACTTTTGCTGGTCAGATAGCGTCTGCAGATCACGCACTGAAAAACTGTAATGTTGGCCTTGACTACTTGCACTAGTATAATGGTATCCAATGCACAAGTCAGAAATATTGTTATGAAGATCTTTTTTTTTTAACGAAGCATACTTCGTCTTTCACACAATATGTCCAAAGACACTAACTGATATAGTTAGTGAGCCTATCTTTGATATGTCTATGGTCTTTCATGGATATAAGACCAGTTTATATCTCTTTAAACCCTGCCCCAAAAGTGTTAATCCTCCATTTATAAATCCACAAAATAATAGCGCTAGGAAATCTGCTCGAACAATGTGATCTCGCTACGCATCGTATCGTTGTTATTGTTATCATGAGTGAGTGTCACCATCTGCAAACTATGATCCCAAACACTGCTAGAATAATAAAATGTGCTTGTCCACAATGAAAACCACGATTATCGAAGGGTCTTAATTTAACAGTATTTTCTATTTCATACAACCATACAAAAGACCTTTCTCCAAGCATTGGCAAAGTAAAGTGTTACTCCTCTGGCGATTAAATCCATAACTCATTTTTTCAAAATCTGATCAAATTCCCTGATCTATAGCTATTGTAGCTTTTCTGGTCTTTCTTTCTTATTTTGTCGCTGTTGTTCTAGTGGGAAACACACAAACATGCACTAGCACTATTATATCGGCCTATATTAGATTTAGATCTAGATTCTAGATCTATGACCCTCAATACCGGACAGAATCGCTGATCCACACAACAAAGAACAGATTGTTATTAAATGCACAGATGTTGTCGATATAAAACGGTCAATCATAAAATAAAAATCACGGTCATCTCTTCCTGGTAGGCCATTGGTTAAAAATGTCTAACACTACAATAATATTTACATCGTTTTTAGTTGTTTAGTAAGACTAACAGTAGGTCAAACACTCCATGTTTCAGATGTAAGGTTAACTTGGCTGGGCCGGTGATGTTATTACTTCAGGTCTCTCACAAACACGATTACTGAGAACTGATGGAAAGTATCGATTACTTGCGCGATACTCGTACACATTGTGGTTCAGTCATGTACAATGTACATTGTATTTTGACTTATATTGCAATATTGTACATGTATTTAGAAAGATTTACCGCTGTATCACTGAATATCCTCGTAAGCATCGATTCAGAACTGTACTACAATTATGATCGAAACAATTTCTGCAGGTGCCCATCGCCATCAGCGCTCTCTGTGATTCTCTACAGACCGACAGACATGATCATGAATTGCAGTCTCAGCTCATGATTGCACAACTGCCAGGATCTATCATTTATTTTCAACATCCTCATAACCATCATTATTATCTCCCACTCACTTCTCTGAGCTCCAAGCCATACACCAAAGGTTCCCAAGTTAGAAATAAATTCTAGCCATTTCACACCATGACCAATACTAGATCTAATATATGTATGTAGTTCCTTCTAACATCATTGTCCAAACATTTCTGAGTGATCCGTGATCCGTCTCTTATGCATAACCTCTTTCCTTGCGGCATCTAGTAGTCTATCAATATTATAAGGCCATTGCGACGGGGAGACTATTTGTTGTTGGTTTTTGTTCGTGTTTTTGTTTTTTCTGATACACCCAGCACGATCTCCTCCTGCCAGTTGTGTGCTCTCAGGTCATTTCTTACGATTAAATGTTGATCTTTTCTTGCTACATGTGCTTTATTTTGAGATTTTTTCTTTAGCAATTAGTTGCTGAAAGACTAGAATTTTCAATAAATTATTAAATCTCTCGCTTCAATTTTCTCAAAGATTGAGAAATAATGATTGCTCATTAGAGCCGAGGAGTCTAATTTCCCTAATAGGCGATTTCTAATGTCTTCCATACTCTCTGTGACTGCAGGGATCCTGACTTCAGGTGTTCTTGTTCGGATGCCAGTTATTTTTTATGCATCCCTGTTTAACGATGGCATTTGGTTACTGCGACATGTAAAAAATGAACATGTCTCCGCTTCCTCTGATCTGTTTCATCTAGAGGGATTGGATCTCTGATATCAGCTTTAAGGACTTATATTGTCAAAGTTTTAGCCCATGGATTTAGAAAATTACAGTCATTGTTGTCCAGAGCAATGGCTTGAATCAAAAACTACATGTAATTAAACACAAAGAAGTCTTTTAAAAACAAAAAGGTTCAGTTTTCTCTCATGTATATAAACTGGACTATGGTTCTTCCCCATAGGTCTTCAAATCTTTTTGGCCGTGCAGTCTAATAATCCGCCATTGTTTCTTCCATCTGGCTCTGTGTGATAGTGTATGGAAGAAAGTATAACTCATGTGAACTCAGTGTAACCAATCATCAGGCTGTGTCCATAAATCCTTTGCACTGCGATTCTCTTACAAAAGTTGTATCATCCACGATCGAGTTTACAACAACAGCAATGGTGAAAAGAAACGGTATGGAAAAAAATGTCTGACAGCTGCCTTTGCTTCACAACTGCTTATCAGCTGGCTATAATGTAGAACCTCGAACTCTGTTCCATGGTAGCATAATTCCTAGGATATTTCTTTTTCTAGGATGCTATAGTATAAATACATGTACTCCAGTGATAACCCCCATGTTCTAAGATTTATCGTGCTAGCCAAAACAGTACATCTGGACACAGAACAACAACAAGGAGAGAACTGATGAAGCAATGTGTGGATAATATCAAAGGGTGGATGCGATTCCACCTTACCACAATTCAAACCTACATCTGAGATCGACAATGATGGATGGAGTTGTCAAAACTTATGTCCTCAGTGGTGCCCCGAGGGTCCGCAGGCCTACCATGGGCCCGTGTGCCGTGAGGATGCGAAACAGAACGTTGCATGCACTTCCCAAATTAATGTAACTCTTACCTCAATCAGTAATATTTTTTTTTTTTTTAATGAATACATCAACCGGATCTGCAAAATCAGCAGTTATCTCCTCAGTTACATCTCTACACCCCCCGCGGAGGCCCGGGGTTTATAAGTAGGTTCTCTGCTCCCACCTGCAAGCGGTATAAGCCCGCCATCGGTGGGGTGTCTCCCATGGAGTGCCATCCTCGACATTCCAGGAGAGACATCTCTTCTCTCTC
>JBCEWB010121836.1:0-11484 GCA_039654565.1 Peronia peronii | reverse complement strand
CCCCCCCCCCCCCCCGTTCCCGTTTTATATCTTCTTATCGAGCCTCGATAGCCCTGTTTCAAGATGATGGAGTAAGTAAGGTAGAATGATAAACTATTGTATCGTCGCTCAAGATACCCTTACGTGCCAACAGCCACCCTTTTATTTCTTTTTTTTTTTAATTTATAAAATGAAAAACATGGTGAGGGCTTCTTGGGGGGGGGGGGGGGGTGGGGGGGGGAGGAAACGAAAGTTTTTTTCGAGGGAGGGGGAAGTAGGGGAGAAATCTGAAAAGAGCCCAGGCATTCTCAACGCTTTATCTCTTAGCAACGCCCCTCTTGTCAATGAATGCATGTATGTGTTGTACTTCTATGATAGGCTTGTTCTCTAAATGAAAGTGAGACTGGATTGTATCTTTGTTGTCATCTGTATTTGGGTTTGACATACATATTATTGTAATTCTATTCTCAGTTAAATCACAGAAAAGATCAAACACACACAAATGTTTGAGACACAAATTAGAAAACATAAATAATTTATAGCTCACTTTTATTTTATTTTTTTTTTTAAATCATCCTGTATATTTGGATCCATAGATAGACGGTGCAAAGATACACTTAGAATCATCAACGTTTGTTACTTTCAGAAGAATTAAAGTTAACCAGTTTGCATCCCGTACATATTCTAATATCCATCGCTGCTTGACGATTAGCCCTGACTTCGTTACAGACAAAATGAATTTTGCAGGGCAGCACAAAGCCCACGTTCCCATAATGTGGAACAAATGAAAGGCAAAATGCAAACCAGAGTGCATGAAATAACTTCATAAAGGGCTTTGTGATTTTGAGTTCAATCACCTGTTGAGCTTGTAAACGTTCTCTAGCTTGAATTCCTTTTCTTCTCTCTATCTGTCTTTCTGGCTGTCTGTTTGTTTGCCTGTCTGTCTCCCTCAATCCCCCTTGTTCTTCAAAATTTCTTTCTTTATTTCACTCTTCTATTTTTGCTTCTTTTTCTCTTTCCCTCACTTGTTTGCATTCCTCAAAACTCTGTTCTCATTAAGACATCTTTACTTCTTTGTCCTCCCATTCATTCATTCATTCATTCATTCATGCATTCAATCAGCCAGTCAGCCAGTCCAGTTAATGATGCTTTATCTGTTATTTCTTTCTTTCTTCCCTTTCTCTACAAGAAGTTTATTTTCTTTCTCTTTCTTTCCCACCAACCTCTCTTCTATCCCCCCCTCCCAACCCTTTCCCGATCTCTCTCTCCAAACTGTACCTTGCCATATAAATTTTTATAAAAATGCAACGCACACAATATGAAGAACTGGCTATTTGTAAGGCAAAGTTAAAGGCAGGTCGAGGGCCAATGTCTCGAGCACTCTTTGCATGCACTTCAGCTCCAGATATAACTGATATGCTTTTCAACAAATGTTGCACGTTACTTCACACATTCTTTCCTTTAAAAAGTCTCTAGAAATGGTCGGTTTTTAACAGACATTTGACATACCAGAGACATAACACGAAACACCAAGAACTGATAGTTATGTTCTTTTTTTTTTTTTTTACCTTAGATTTTATTATTTTTTAAAATTTACCTGTTTGTTCATTTTACAACTTACACTTATTGACAAAGTTACTGAAGGCAAAATGATACAAGTGACTATACAAAATACAATTATATTACCAGCAGCAACAGGGGATATTCAGATATCTAGGAATCTAATGTACACAAAATAATGAATAATCAGTGAATTATCCTCGAATATGGCATTAAAATATTGATAAAAATGTGCCACTGAAAAAAAGGAACATCCAACACATGGAGAACAACAACGCCAATAACAACAACGCCAATAACAACAACGCCAATAACAACAACGCCAATAACAACAACGCCAATAACAACAACAATAATAAAACAAAAACAACAATAAGAACAACAACAACTAAATGGCGCCAAATAATACGCATGTACATGTACATCGTAGAATGAAAATAATGCCCTATTCGATACGATAATCATCTGCTGGAGGTTGAAAAGCGAAATTCATACCGTAACCCTAGTCGGAAGGAGATCTTTATAAAAAAAAAAAATAAATAACAGTAACAAACTTAAGAACGTCAAGCGTCAGTGAAACATTTTGAAATACAAAATATTATTCAGATAGTAAGAAAGTGAATGTCTGATATTGTGCGGCGGATCTTCCGATAGATAGAATAACGAGCCTCTTCCTGGGAAAGATCGTTCTGAACGGAATAAAGAAACAAAACCTCCTAATAATAACAATAATAATAATAATAATAATTATAATAATAATAATCATCATCATCATCATCATCATCATTTTACGAAAAATGTCTTAAACTTTAGACGACTGTCCACCGGCAACTAATCAAATACATCAAGAAAGTTCAAAAACAATATGAAGACTTTTGAATTGCGATAATATAAAGTTAACTGATCTTATCATCATCATCACCATCATGATAACAGCGAAAACTTTGGAAATAAGAGATATAGCTTTCCTTGGAATACAATAAAATATATGCGGCTTTACGGCTTTAAATATCACCTGTGAACACCCGAATTGCTTACAATCCTATAATTCATATCTGTCCCATATTCAGTATTATGTATTATTTCGTTTTTCTTCCCTTTGTATGATTTTTTTAGTTTCCTTTCAATGCATGCAAAATTGCTTATATAAACAACCACCTGCAGAGAGGAAGTGTGTCCAGATAACCAACCGCAGATTGAAAGGTGTAAATATACAGTAAAAGGTGGGTAGTTTAATACTTATAGATTTCAGATCATCGTTGTCTTAGAGACGGTTAAGATATTCATTTTAAAAAACGCACTATCTATTTAAAAACACTAGATAAAGAAAGCCCTTATAAATTTACAAAGAATTTTATACATAACGATTCTGTTATGGAAAATAGTTATAGATTTCAGATTATCGATGTATTATAAGCTGTTATAGATATCTACATAAAAGAAAAATTCTCTAGCCATCTAAAATTACATATGAATAAAGTCCATTTTTTAAAAATTTTACAAATAAGTTTATACATTACCATCAAGTTATAGGAAGTTACTAACGAGGAAACCATGATGCTGATGTTGATGATCATTTTACAAAAAATGTCTAAAAATTAAGACGACTATTGGCTGGCAACTAATCAAATGCATAAGAAAGGTGAAAAACAATATGAAGAACTTAATATTGAGTAAATGAAGTAAACTGATCTCGCTGGCCAAATTTTCGAGCCCACTTGGCTCTTCGTCGGGGCAATGTTGATGATCATGATAATGCTGTGTGGGAAACAAGAGCTGTGTAACAATCGGGAAAAAAAAAAATAGCTGAACGAATTACACACCTACAACCCATTGATCAAGGGAATGCTAGTAACTGTGTCACTTTTCGCTGCCGTGGTAATCAAGAAGTTACTTTCATATGACATGACATATGAAACTTTGCTCCCCTCAATTTTGATACTTTAAGACACACAAGAATTTATGGAGAGTCTAAAATGTATTTCAATGTCCTCTGCCCCAGGCCTTCTATCGCCATGGAGGGAGAAAACTGCCAAACTGTCACAGCCAGTGATCGGTTGACTTAATGTGGCCAGCTGCTTTTTCCTTCAGGGTCGTTCTTTTCCAAGACAATTTTGTTACATATTATTAGAGAGTTAAAATACACCCATGGAAACAAAACCGATAATCCGGCATTGACAGTTTGTTGTTTGTAAGTTCAGGATCCCGCAATCCCTGTGAACCTTGCGGTACTTCTCATAATGCTTGACATGACAACTCCCTCTATCTTTGGCGGTCTCTCAATTGGGTTTGCACGTCTTGGTAAAGCTGGCTCTTGTCTATTTTCTGATAGTATCAACCCACTTTTTTTCTGTCATTGTTTCCTCCTGGTTTTTACCGTGCCTTGGAGCACTCTCTTGACTAGGCTGCTGGAGTTTGAAACATGGGCTTACCATTGAAGTTTGTCCCCTCTCACAGTGGCCACAAGTTATCCCAACATTTTTAAATTAGAATGTTGAAGAGGAAAGAGCTGGTTTTTTTTTTCAGTCAGTTACTGTCTTTCCTTCTCGCATCCTTGAATTTTGCACACTAAGAACGTAGATCAGTCACCAGTTTTCTCCAGAACTGTTCCATGTTGAGCTCTGTTTGTTCCTCCTCTGTCTCTGGGTATCTCATATAGGTATTACTCTGAATGTGGAATAGCAGTTGAGGGCGAATATCGTTCCTGTTGAGATCTTCCATGATGAGAAACACAAGCGCCTGTCGACCGTTGTGCACACTTTCCATATTGGCCATTTCAACTTCGTACGTGCCCCACTGACTTTGCAGATAATCATTAGTGAGTACCACTAGAGTGTGTCTGCTGTTTTGAACAGCGTTGACGATGTTGGAAGAAATTAATTCCCCCGCAGAGAAGTCCCGGCCATGGATTTGAACTTTCAGACCATGAGCTTCCAGAACAGGGAGAAGCTTATTTTCTGTGAAAACACGGTCTTGGTGAGAGTACGAAATAAACACGTCGTGCGTGAAATCGTTACTCGTACCATTTTTGTACTGCTTTTTGTAGTAAATGTAGGCTGAATAGTATAAGTATCGAAGTTTCCAACGAAATCGGTATACAATTGCACCGATGATGAGGAGACACATAAGACACATACCTGCTATTACCACCAAGAGAATAAGCAAGTCTGAGACGCAACGTCTGTGTAGTATGTGATAGGTGGGGGTAAAGCAGTTGATTACGTTTTGAGGCCTGTAGTCATATAAACATGTATACCACTTTTTCTGAGGCACAACGCGGGAATGGGCTGCCCATTCCAGAAATTCTAAATTGCTACACATGCAATGAATAGGATTAAAGGTGATATCTATGGTTAAATTGTTCGAGCTGAGGTTACTGAGTGTGTCTCGGGTAGCTTTATGTAATGAGTGCAGGTTTAAGTACGTGAAATCTATGAAAATCAAGCGTGTCATGTGAGAAATGTCTACCGTGAAGTTCCACATAATGTTATGAGACAAAGAGAGTATTTCCAGGTTATCCAACCCTTTCAAAGAGTCTTTGGTCATGTTGGTCATGAAAATACCACTAAGATTGAGATACGTCAGATTAGTCAAATGTCTGAAAAGAGGAGGACCACCCGTGTCCAAGACTGTCGGCCCAAACAGATTGTTGCTAAGGTCTAGTTCTCTCAGAGCTGGAAAATTTTTGAAGAAGTTGTCAGAAATGGCCACTATGGCACAATCCTTTAAACTTAAAAAGGTAAGCTGATTTAGTCCTGTGATGTTTCCTTGAAGCTCAGGAAAATTATTGCCGTCAAGAGTTAACCACTGTAAGTTATTTGTTTGGTTGAAATGGAATTTACTAAGTGTATTCGACAGTCCAGCATACTTTATAGACAAATTTGTTAGATTGGGTGGTAGGGGAAAACTGATTAATTCGCTTGATCTCTGTGAAAGACTTGTGGGCTTTTGACAACAGTCGCCCACCTCCTCATTGGATGGAAAATAAAGTGGCAATGGAATCCCTTGTCTTACTCCGTCGAGCTCCAGCTGCTTTAGACTTGTTAGCTGAGATAAATTTCTGAGGTAGCTTCCGAAGACCCATCTGTTATTGCCCACAATCAAATGCGCCAAATTTGGGGGCAGATTATGCATCACTTCTGGTTCCGCTAACTGGAAGCTGTTGCTTGAGGCATCGATAAACTCCAATTGTCTAGGTAAGTTTTTGGCGAATTCGGTGGTGACGCACTGTCCCGGAAGCCAAGCGTACACGATCTCACGCATGACTAAGTTCTTCAAAGTCAGGTTTGTAATAGCCTCACCTAACTGGCTCAGATGTAATTTTGGATTGTTAGAAATGTCCAGAGTTTCTAGCTGTTTTAAGGGTGTCAGTGCCTCTTTATCCAACAGAGAGATGTTACATTTTCTTATGAAGAGCCCGGATATTTGGCCCAGATGGATGAATGTTTCATTGCCCACAGATTGCAGGTCACACCATCCCATGGCAGGCCCAACAAGAGAAAGGTTCGCTAAACTGGTTAAATTATTGAAACCAATGCCAAAAGTTTGATTTGTGAGTCCGTCCAGAAAGAGGGATGTCAGGTTCTGGAGTTTTGCAAGAGCAGTGTCAGGATAACCCATGCCTTCCAAGTGCTTCCTTGTGTTGTTATGTAACCACAACTTTGTCAGAGATCTTAGAGGATCAAAGAGATTACTTGAAAAATTAAAGCGGGTCTTTGCAAATTGGTTACCCTGAAGGTTCAGAAATTGGAGATAAGTCAGATTATTAAAACTCTTCTCATCCATTATAGAGAGTTGGTTTCTGCTCAAGTCTAACACTTCAAGCGTGTATAGTCTTTGGAAAGCCCCGCCGTTTATTTTTATTATCATGTTTGCGGATAAATTCAAAGTGCGAATAGTCACATGAGAAGAAAAGTTGGAGAAATCAGGAATGTTTCTAAATGTTAAATTGGAACAATCCAAAGTCGTATCGTGTAAAGTACATCGAGAATAACTTTCATTGTTTACAACCTTGTCTACGTCTCTCAAACGCCACCTTGGGGTATCAGAGCCAAGATCGACTCCAGCCAAGTGCAGATGTTCTTCCTCTTCATTATTCATCAGGAGTACAAACACAACAAGAATCAGCAACATTGCAAGAAGCGCTGCCTTCAGGAAAACCTTCATCTCACCTGTAGAAAATAAAAAAGATGTTTGTTTCTTTTGAATATAACTTTTATTTAAGATATTTGCCATAGATGAACTTTTATTTCGAAATCACACACACTAAAAGGTAACAAATCTGGCTGTATCGTCTGCATGCGGCTTGTGATGTGCCACATAGTCATATTGTACATAGCAATAATTTGAACTGTTCTTTTATTTTCACTCGCCTTTCGTCGCTCTCCACTTTTCCTGCTCTGCATTGTGTCAGTGTTGAAAGTCACTGATCTCTGTCTCATGCTGAAGAGTCGGTTCTTGTATTTGCTGTTATAACTTATGTTTTGGATGAACAAACAGTGTAGCTGTCAGATGTATGTAAATCAGATATGATTACTTCAAGTTCAGTAAATATGACAGCCTTTGATTGGTTAGCAAAACAATTAAGTACATAACTTTTACTTGAAATCTATGTTCTGTCATCTGAGGTTGTACACGGCATGCTTTCATAGGATTAAGAGGAATCCAATACTTTGCGAGATGAGAGAGGCTGTTTCACGAGCTGATCCCTGAATGAGCAAGAATACCTATATCAGTGGCCATCTCGCTGGTGGAAGTATTTTTGCTACAAGATTCCACCGTATGGTTGTGATTCTTTATGTTCTATTATTTATTATAATAATCTAACTGATTCATGAAGCATGTCACGCACTTCTCATATTCTAGTGTCTGCCTTCGTGAATGACAGTTATCTCACCAAGCCTTTCGCTGTGCGAGGAACGTATGTATCTACATGCATATTCTCAGGTCACTTCTGGAGGACGTAGGCACAGAATATATTGGCCACCAGGCTACGACTGCCTTTTACGTAAATGTTATGTAGCATTGTAATGGTCTGGTCCATTACGGAGGGATAGGCTAGTCTGTACTTAACATGCTCACCGCTTATCTTAATCATTACGCATCATCACATGCTCTGATCTCTCGACAAACACTTCAAAAACAGATGCCACCACAGGGTATCACAGCACACAATGTCTGTGCTGTCAGACACCACTTCGGGTGGTGTGAATGTTTGTCTTATTACAAATATCTGATACAGTCTTATCCGTTTTAAAGATAAAGAATTTTACACAACCTAGATCTACTCCACGAACTGACCTCTATGCAAACACGTCCTGACAGGCTTCGTCCTTGGGCAAACTGTATTACACAATATCTTTATTACTAGACTGCAGGTTGGTTGTATCTAAATTTTCTAGTAATATAATCATGTGATCCATCCACTAAACGAATCCTATGATTCGCATACCTGTTGTAAAAAATGAGGAAATACTTCAGAACTGGACCTTTTACAGCATGTGATATATTCCACACTGAAGAATGCAAGAATACACTAGTGTCTGTGCTATCAGACTACGTATGGATTGCCTCATAGTAAGCTGTGCTCCAAAGGCCCCCACTTCATATGGGAACAGCTGTACTGAAGCTTTCAGTTCCTGCCCTTTTCATATTATATCCCGGCCTGCACCAGATCTACAGCTCAAGGCAAACGTGTCAAGTTAGCGCGCGTTTATCAGAACAAAAAAGCTTTGAGGTCGCGTCATGGAAAGGGAGATAAACATGTTGAACTGATTATAGTATATTTATAAATGTTTTAGTTTGAGCTGTTTTTTCTTCTTCTTTTTCTTCTTCTTCCTCTTCTTCTTCTACCTGTTGTTGTTGTTGTTCTTTTTCTTCTTCTTCTGCCCCTCATTCTTCTTCTCCTTCTTCTTCTTCGTCGTCTTCTTCTTTTCCTTCTTCTTTTTCTTCTTCTTCTCTTCCTTTTTTGTTCTTCTTTTTCTTCTTCTTCTTTTCTTCCTTTTTTGTTCTTCTTTTTCTTTTCTTTGTCATCTTTTTCTTTGTGATGATCACACACGGCCTCTAGTATCGGCTGGAACGATTCACTGCTAGGTTGAACATAACGCCTTTCTTCTCCCACAGTGATTTTTTTTTTTTAAACCTCAAGTGGCTGAATCTTTTCATTAAGCGTTTTACTGCATATTTAGGGAGCGGGCTGGGGTATCGATCATCATATCGATCACTTCCTCAATCATTGGGGGGAGGGGGAGTATTGGTTTTAGTTTGACCTGATTAGATCTTCTTACCGTAACGTAATACAATTCTTTGCATATATCACCTCGCCGGGGCCCTGGGTATAATAGATAGGTTCTTTGTTCCCCCCTGCAGGTGTTGAAAGCCCGCTATCGGAATGCCATTCTCAACGTTCCAAGGGCGACATCTCTTCTCTCTCACTGCTTTGTCCCGCTTTTTTTCCTCTCCTCTTCTAGATACTGGAGCAGCCTTTTTTGACGTGTAGACATATCTTACCGTGTTTGGCAAAAGACAGACGTGAGCGGGCTGGTGTGTTGTTAAACCCCAAACAACCCCCCCCCCCCCCCCAACTGTAGCATTTATGACTGCAAAGCGTGATCTACAAGGCGTTAGGCTGTTTCTATTTTTATCTCTCTCTTTTTTTTTTTCCCATTCATATGACCCAACTTAAACATTTGTTAAATATGCTATGCAACACTATGGCTAATATCGTGCGCGAGATAATGTGCCTGGTTAACAGAACACACGATACCCTCTTATCGTTTTATCTTTATGCAGTTTTATTCTGGTTCGAACAGGCCACTCCTGCTTAAGGCTTTGATAAGTGGTCCACGAAATTCATGGAATGTTTTATTTCAGTTTTGTTTGTCTTACCTTGTTTTGACCTTACTCTGTTTTATTTTATTTCATGGTATTTTATGTTGTTGTTATGTATTATTTTGCATGAAATTATATTGTATTATACTGTACTATATTATATTATATTACGCTTATATTAAAATTACATTATACAGTATATCTAAACAACCGACCCTTAGTTCATTATGGCCATTTACACCCATTAACTATCTTTACATATCTTGTCATCCATTTAATAACTGACTGATTAGCTGGCTCACCTATGCATATACGCTATCATTAGATTAATTGGACTGACTGACTGACTCACAGACTGACTGATTGACTGATTGAATGGTTGACCTGTTGGTTAATGGCTGTCGGAGAAACAATTATCAAATCATAATCTTAATGTATTTGGAACTATGAACACGACTGATTGACTCAATTACCTTTTGATTAATGGTTGTCTGGTAAAGAAGATTATCAGAATTTATCTTTGGTATATCTACTGTTTGTTAACATGACGGACTGACTCACGGATTGTCTGACTCAATTACTTATTGGTTAATAACTGCCTGAAAAGATTATCAGATAATATTTTTAGTACATCTAGTTTGCTAACATAACTGACTGACTGATCCAATTCCCTTTTGATTAATGGCTATCTGATTCCCACCGGAAAGAAGACAATAAGGCCTATAATCTCAGTGCACTAAAAACATGACCCGCTATGCTTCATAATCCATTCACTGCCTCTACCATGTCTATCGTTTATTTTTCCCCTCGATTCCATATTTTTTACATCATTGATCTATTACATTCATGTATCTCTCACTCACACCCAGTTCCCAAGTCAATTGCAAACAATTTCTCGTCACGAACCAATGATTATTACGGGTATAATAAGTTTAGCAACGTTGACAAATTTATCCTAGACTTTTATAAGGCGGTATGCGAATGATACAAGAAGTAATATTTGAATGGGCGAACGTATAATATAAATTACATAACAATTTTATATATCACATAATGTCATGTTCAATGCGTTTTTCAAGAGACCTCTCTCTTTCCTTTTGTCATTCTCTCTTCCTCTTTTCCTTTCTCTCGTTCTTCCTCCTCTTCCTCCTCCTCTCTCTCTCTCTCTCTCTCTCGCTATTGTTTATATATCTCGGGGTCTTTAGAGTAAACAGCCGTTACAAGTTGTCTCATGGGTGTACAGTTGTCTCTTCGAATGTCATCTATTGTACATATGATGTTGACGTTTTTCTTCTCATTTTGTTTCGGTCTTGTGTCAGCAACCGAGCATCTTTATGTTACTGTCATAGTCACCATTCTACTATGTTTCGAAGGGTTTTCTAGTCTCTCTATCATCATGATAGATCTATCACCGTAATCTGTTATCTGTCCTCTTTCTCCTTATCTCTCTCTCGGCCATGTATGTGTGTGCATTTGTGTGTATGTGGACGTGTCCTCCATTTTTGTTTATTTTTTGTTTTGTTTTGTTTTCCGGCTCAACAGTTAGGTTATTGCTATATTTTCCTTCTGGCGGTCATTCTTGAAACCTTTCGAGTTTGTTTGTTTGTGCTGGGGTTTAACGGTACATCAGCACGATCACGGCTATATTGTGCCAAACAGGGCAAGATACGTTTACATGTCAAGAAGAAGAGAGGATAGAGAGCGGGACAGAAAACAGGAGCTTGGAGAGAGAGAGAGAGAGAAGAGATAACAACAATATTCCATGGGAGACATCCCACCGATGGTGGGCTTTTACCGCCTACGGGTGGGAGCAAAGAACCTACTTATATATCCCAGGAGGGGGGGGGGCGGACCTTTCGAGTGTTTCCTTTCTCTACCATCATATGATCACAATCTCACCGTCTCCCAGCCCCTCCGCCACATCCTAATTTTCATGCATACTTTTGTTTGTTATTGTTACAATAAGCTGCATGCAAAATTTAAAGCAAAAATGTTAGAAAATAAAGGTGAGTTAGATTTTTAGTGAAAAAAAGTAGCATTTTGAGAAAATCGCATTCAAAGTTTTCGTAAGTGAAAGCTGAAGCAAAAATCAAACCAGGTCAGAGTGCAAGTGTT
>JBCEWB010121825.1:0-11485 GCA_039654565.1 Peronia peronii | reverse complement strand
CTATCTATCTATCTATCTATCTATCTATCTATCTATCTATCTATCTATCTATCTATCTATCTATCGATCTATCAGTTGTTTTTATAACATACTTTTTTTTTTAGACGAACAAACATATTTTAAGGTATGAAATGAATCGATCTGTATATTGATATGACCATAACACCAAAAGACGCATAAGAAATGTAATCAGGCCTTAGACCGACCTTCTATCATTGGTCAAGCAACCAGGCTGAAATGGTATGGCCATGTCATCCGTTCCTCAGGCCTTGCTAGAACCATCCTGCAAGGCACTTTGCAGGGAGGACGAAGGAGAGGCAGACAGAAGAAGAGATGGGAGGACAACATCCGAGAATGAACAGCCAATGAGCTGCGGGACACACTGAGGAAAGCAGAGAGCCGGGAGGAGTGAAGGAGATTCGTTGTCATCTGTGAGAGGCGACCCAACGGATGACAAATCTACGGGAGCATGATGACGATGACAATAACTAGAAATGCTTGCTGTCTTAGCGTGAAGCTTCTGTATATTTAGTTAGCAGCTCGGAGAATGATGATGCCAAAACAAAAAGTGTGTGTGTTTTTTTTTTTTCAGGGAAGACCACGTACAAATATTGAATTATTAGCTGGACTTATCCCTCGAAATTGGTAACCCGCAGAGCTAGAATAACTTTCCCCAACTCCTTCAGTATTTCTGTCTGCTCTTTGCTTCTGACACTGTCAGGGCCTTGGTGATCTTCGGACAGTATCCCTTGTGACGTGTTCAACTCCTCTCTCTCTCTCTCTCTTTCTCTCTCTCTCTCTCTCTCTCTCTCTCTTATCTCTTTGACTGTAGTTTGCGGAATCCTTTTGTAAGAAATAGAAATGCTCATGAAGAGTCACAGAATATCAGCCGACTGTAGAAGGTTGAGTTTATCCACTCAGATTATTGTGCTGTTTTATCATGTATAGCTTCTCATCTGAATTTTGTTTGTCGGTCTGACACAATGACAATTTTGAACTAAGCGACAGTATCCGTATCTAGTTACGATGTTTCACTTGTCTTTAGAGTCAAAAGGCAAGTTTGGCAAGGCTTAATGAGGTATTTCGAGATCGGTCACATGGCCGAGGAAACATCTCTCACATATGGTTTTGTTTATATCGCGTGACATGTCTGAAAGCTTATCATTCGTCAAGATTTGTGTGCCATGCGCAGTGCATGTCAACAAATCAGAGTGTGAGTGAAAATCCTAGGTCTTGTGACTTTTCTCGAAATACCTCACTGAGTTCACATTTTTTTTTATTATGTTCATTTCTAAAAACTGATGTTGGTGCCGGGTCCACCAAACTGAATCATACTGCCGTTTCCTTCGACGGAAGTTTTGGAAAAGTAATGCAACTCTGACCAGGTGAAGAAAAGTAACATTTTGGTAAAAAGCAGGTAAACAGCTATTGAAACACAAGGCTACGGTGACACCATTATGGATGCAAGCACAGCTCTTAAAGAATCAATCGGCTTTCATGAAACATGCATATCACAGTCGGTAATCTCCTTACAGCGATTGATATTAACAGTAAAGTGCAGCGGGGAATCTCCAAACAAAAATACAAGAACAGTCAAGAATTTTCTTTTTCGGGAAATTGACGCCAGAGATTGCTGTTAATAAAAAGAATTTATATTGCACTATGTGTGAAGCCTTAGAATGATTCTACAATCTCTGAGTATCCAGAATATCTTTGAATGTATCATATTATAATAATTATGTTGTTACTTCCATGCACTAAAATATGTGCCGTAAAAAAAATATCCTCTGACATAATCTACCCTGCTGTCTTACACAGTAGGCATTTATTGTATAACATATTATGAAAATTGTCTAGGTCTGACAGTTATCAAATTAACTAATGGAGGGCAAGGAACCATTTCTTCGATGGGCAGATATTTTATAAGATTAAAACAGGCATGTGACATACATGTAATGGACATATACATAATAAATCATAATGTACCTTATTATTCACATATGGGAATGTTACTTGCGATAGTAGTGAATGTGTTACTCTTATATTAATCCTCTGAGCTATGTGCATGCAAGTGAGATTTCTCCCGGACCAAGCCTAAGATACGAAGAATCAGGGGAAAAAAAACAACAACTGGATTGTGTGTTTCTTTTATGTTAGTTTTTATGAAAATCATTTCAAGAGACATTTTCTAATTGGCATTCCAAATACACTGTGGATTAAAAAAACAACAACAAATTAAAACACACAAACAAACAAAACAACAACAACAACACAAACCAAACACACACACACACACACATACACAACAAACAAACAACAACAACAAAAAACCCTCTGAGGAGTGATTAAATTAAGTGAAATATCCAACATTTTTGGCATAGTCATGTCATCTCTAAAATAATTATTTCACCCGGGAGGCCGGCCATGTTTGTTTGTCCCTTATGTCTGTGGTGAGCTCATATTATTTTAGTTTTTTTGTGAACACACCTTTAGAGATATAGTTTCGGATAGTGTCTGAGTACGAGTTCTCCGCTCCCCTGCCCTTCTTCCCCATTTTACATCAGACGGGAACTTAATAAAAACTAATGTCTGCATCAATGCACCTGATCAATGGAGCATTATGAATTAACTTGTGGAGCTTTCAGCTCAGACGTAAGATGGTTTTTAACGGACAGCGTTAATTCCTTGAAAATAATTCTCTTTATCAGGACATTGAATGGAAAGTTGCCATAAGCCATCGCTAATGGATCTCTTGTACCTCTTTCCAGGCTGCAGGTTAATTAAGCACAGTGGAAAGAGAAAGGAATAGACATCTGTCGATGAATTACTTTAACTTCTACGTTAAATGTCCCTGATCATCTTTAATATTATTCCCGATGATATGGGAAGAAAAGAAAGAAAGAAAATTTCCTACCCCATTATGATTACAAAACAGATCTATTGATCACCAGCTTATAGATTTAAATTTATAGATTCGGCCAATCTCCACTATTTTCTTTTTACAATATTTCCGATTTTGCTCATTTATGAATATTGCAGAATCAAATAAAATGAATAACCTAATAATATTATTGTTATTCATTTATCGCTAAGAATAGTTTGTGCAATTCAGTCTGCATTATCAACTTTGATGCATCACTTTTTCTTTTCCTAGCGACACACAATTACAGTCTCTTTAACTGAAGGATGATGACGGTAGCATAGCGTATTAATTCAGTTCTACGAACACTGAACATTCCAGACACAGTGGTGATGATAAACCACATTGTCTTTATGCGAAATCGTATAAGAGATCAGGACAACCAGCGAATGGTTGTACTAGGACCAGCATTACCATAATCTTCTGTAAAAAAGTTAATGGCCTCTCCCTGCACCTAAAAGCTGACAAGCAACGGATATAGAACCCCGCTGTCGGGGTGTAATGCACTGATAAATAAGAATGTGAATAAGAGTAAGTAATTCATGGTTCCATTTCAAAAAAAAAAATAATAAATCGGGAGAGACGGAGAAAGAGAGAGAGAGAGAGATAGTGAGAGAGAGAGAGAGAAAGAGAGAGAAAGAAAGAGAGAGAGAGAGTTAGCAAAAGAGATGTGTCAACTGACACAGCCGAATAGCGAGAGACGGGAGTGGAAAATTCGCGCACAGTGGCGATGGGCCTCGCCCACTGCCTTGAAGTCTTGATTCACTCTCGCCTTCTGTTTATGATGGCAGACGTTCTATCGTTCTTGCTAGAGTATGAAAGTTATGCTTTGCCGCTTAACTAAGTCGCTGTAAACCACACAGGTCAAGACTGAAAGATTTGGCTTTCTTATTATAACATATGTTAGCTAACCTCTCAGATCAGACAGTCATAAGCTAGTAAATGCAATTTGATGGTTGTGATAATTTAATATACTAAGTTATGCTTCTGACCGCCTCTGGTTTGACAGTTGTAATGGACAGTTATTGTTCAGATACGTTTTTATTGTTTTTCTTATAAAATTTTCTAGCTATCACACATACAAGCGCTTATCTTTCGTTCGAGACGATGGAGGAGTGCACAAAATCCTCTATGTATTCTTGCAAGAGTTACAATTCGGCAGATCTTCTGAGGTGTTCATGCATATGGATAGTAATGTAAGCTGTTTGAAGTTTGACATAGCTGATGAATCATGCTTTATCAAAACACTGAAAACGACAAAATGGAAAGGCTGCTAAGATATTCTGTTACTTTCAAAGGCAAGAAAAAGCTGCTTAAGAAACCGTTTGTTTCATTTTAACGACAATTCTTTTTTCAAGAGGAAAAATGCGGTTTACAGCCTGTGTACCAGATATTTAGTGATCTTATCCATGAACATGTTTCCATACCTTCGCGAGAAGGGTTCGTCTCCAATATTGCCCTACGACAGTAAAATTCTCAGATTTCGCGATCCTTCTCCTATTGACTCGCTCCAGTCAAGACTTCTGGCATGCATGAGGAACAAGATAGGGTGAGTGAACTTTCAACATCTAAAACAGCTTTCTAACAAATGGCTGATTTGTATTTCAAATTCGAAAGCGCAAGAAAAAATCCGCCAGCCGACAACATGTTGATCACAATGAGTAACATCAAGTAGATCAATAAAGATGAATATAAATGAGGCTCTTTTAACCTAGAAATCTTAAGTAGAAGATTCTATATGTTATGCCTGAGTAAACTCACGATAATAAGCAATGCAATATCACGTAACGCCTCCCAGGCAACGCCTTTTGTTAATAACATTGTGTAGAGAAAGATGCACAAAAGATTGTATGCTGCGGGGAAAGTCCGGGAGTTCTCGATTCCTTATAATAATATTACCATCTTTACATGTTGCAAAGACATCAATCCAAGATGTGGTGAACCTTCTAATGAATGAGGAAACTATTGTTTGTACGGCAACATTTTTGTACCAATGCTCGTCCACTCGGGCAGCATCCAACAATTTATTGTGCTTTTCATATCTTAATCTATTTTGCTGTAATTGAGTGCTTTTACTTTTTAAACCAATCGCTCAGGTGCCTCAGACAGGTAACTGCAATGATCTCAACTTGGTAATTATAGTGTGTAAACTCTGAAAAGGTACACGTTGATCAAAGAAATCAACCGTTTCTAATGAAGTCTTGTGAAATGAAACTTTGCAAGAGCTCATGCATCTGCAAGAACGTTGTGAATCTAATTTTTAATCTGACAGACGTGTTCGCGATAGCGAAAATCACTATTTGCGACCTAAAAAATATAAATCTGAGATTCTTACTCATTTCTGTACGAATATCAGAAGGCATACATTATTTTATTTTGTTTTTCGTTAGTGTTCACTGATGATGCAAAAATATGCTCTAAATTCACGCGTGATGCAAGTACGCTGAATTTTCAGAGGCAAAGGCGTAGCTTATCAAAATGTAGTGGGGTTCACATTGAATCTCAAGGTTGTATGCACAGTGCTGACGTAAATGTGTTACACAATGCTATTATCTCACTTCTTATTTAGTGTGTACAGTTATAAATTCATGATTTAAGCGTTGAGGTTGTGCCAAAAAATGTTATTCTGTACAATTACAGAAATACTCATTCATTCATTCTGTATTCAGTAGCCTACAGACTAATTATTTCGGAACTGCTCTCGCAGGTGCGGAAAAGGTACTTACTACTTACTCAGGAAAACGAAACAGTGTTGCACTGCTATGGCTACAATCAAAAAGTTCCTGCTTGGTATTGAAAATGAGAAAAAAATAAAGCACATCAAACCCAAAACAAAAACGGATCTGTCTACAGTAAAAATACACGTATTTCCCGAATTCGCTACCAGTGGTAAGCCTTAGATCTGTTGGACGCGGTAATTGCTGTTGTCACAAAATAGGGTCTTGCGGACTTTGACGGTACCCTCACTCTCAGTCTGATGCACTTCTAGTCTGTGGTATCGATGAGCTGTCGTTTTATTGATATATCATGTAACTGGGGCAGAAAACAAGTACTGCCAGATAATCGCATGTTAAGTCTACCATCATTGTGAACTTGCTTGACTATGCCAGTTCGGAAGACTTTCACGGTGCACGTAACTTGATTTAGTACATCAAAATTGATGTTTTGTGAATGAAACTGACAGGATATCGGTCAGAATGAATAAAAAAGATTTGGTTCGGACCTGGCATCCTGGTTTTGTCCCTATTGGCCAGGATACAGGGATGGAGCACGCATAAATCTAACCTCAATGTAATCATGCTACAACGTTTGTAATATGAAAACTGATAGTACCGGGTCGGTAGTATACGTTTGTCTGAAATATCATTCAACATTTTTTTTAAAAAAAATTTTCAGTATACACATTTTTCCATTTGTTTTGTCTTTTTTGGTCTGTTGAACTTGATTGCATTCATAAGATAGACTGTTCCGACACTCCCAGCTCTCTTGACTTTCTGCTGAAGTGAATGGCTACGCCTTTACATGTAAAAAAATGTGTTTGATTTTATTGTTAACTGTAAAAGTTATACTGTTTTCCTGAACTTGTATCAGAGGCATGGTTTTATTAAATGCAATTAACGGATTTTGCAATCGTGATGAATTACGACTTCGAGAAGAATAAATTTTGAACATTTTTTTTTTTCAAATATATGGTCCCATACATAATTTCACATAAATTGGTGTACTAGAAGTTATCGAAATTTTCGCCCAAAGTGTACCACTTCAAAGTTTACAAACTATACAGTCATATTGTATTTTATGAACGCTGCAAATTTGGGATATAGCTAAACTGACATGAAGGCTCGAGTTGCCGGCTTACATGGAGGAAAGATTATTGTTCTCCCTGTTTCGAGATGCGTTTGTGTTGTGTGTTGTGTTGGCGATTTAAAGGCGCAGCAGTACGATTAAGGCTGTATTGTGTTTTAAAATGTGAAAACGATAACATACCGAGATAGCCGCCTCCAGGTGGTTGAAAGACGTATAAAGAACGTAAAACGTAGGCCTACCTGTAATTTCAATGTTTGCAGTACTCCAACTTTTTTTTTCCCCACCAACAGCAGCGCCACATAAATTCATTCTTTTGGCTATCGTTCAAGCCCATTGTCGGAATTGGCAGGCACGGAATAATTTCCTAAAATACAAACTTAGTTTGTAAATCCTACTGCTTGTTTCATTATCTTAAAACTGAATTGTCCTGGTACTTCTTTAGTAGATGAAACGTGCGATACTCGCTCAGCAGCATCTGCATTGTTATTTGTTATTATGCTAGTTCTGTTGTTGAAATTGGAGTGAAACACATGTAGGGCCTACAAATCACCTGTTCTTGACAAAATAAATCAGATTTTTGTCAACGAAGATATTATCAGTGTCATTTTGAGTTTGATTACAAGTGGAAATAAAGCACAAGAATATGTGTCACTTCAGAGAGCATCTAACAATCAATTAATATAGTATGAGAGCAGATTCTCAGCAGTGATATCAGTGGGAATGAATGCGCACAAAAAAAGGGGGGGGGGGGGGAGGAGGACTACTTCGAACAACCTTATACAACCACTCTGGGTGTTACAGTGCTAAGTGCACATTCGGCTAAAAATCCCGAAAAATGTGATTAACCGAACAGAACCGGAAGCATTGTGACAATGTTAGGCCTTTATACCTCAATATTCTTGAGGTCGTCATTGGTCATTTGATATCAAGATTTTAAAAAACAGGATTTCTAAACAACGCTGTATTGAAAACAGTGTCAGTGTGACCGTAAAAATATTGAAGCAAGTGAGAAAAAAAAAAAAAAGAAAGAAAGAAAACCACTGGATATTGTTCACTGGACACAAACTTTTGTTTTATCAATATGGACACAATTTTAAAAAAATATGGACACAGTTAAACAAAAAAATCCAATGAATCTATTTCAAATGAAAAGACAGTATGGCATCAGAATAAACCAGACGTTACAAGGTTATAGACTATAATAGAGAGACCCTTTGGGAAAATTGTACGAGTAACGGGATTTGCAACATTAGAGTTATTAGTACTATCTCGGGCTTTACCGTTCATCAAATTTGCAGTGCGATATTCTCATCTGCAGTTTTAGTTTTGTTTTGTTTGATAGGGAATCGTTAGAAATGTCCATGACCATGACGATATTAATTCGAGACTTTCATATTCTCCAGGAAACCTCTTCGTTGAGACACACAGAGGGGGGAAAAATAATGTTGCTCTGAGGGAGAGACATGGCTAAGGTCCACACACACAAAATCATCATACTGAGAAACTAAAGATATTATGTTGGTTTAGAAAAAAAAATGTAGAATAAAATATTCTGAGATTAGTTCGAAGGAGATTACCTTCATGACATGTTGCAAACATCTGAGTGGATTATATACATTTAATTTTAAATTTTAATAACTTTAAACAACAATGGGAATGAAATAAGCGAGAAATGGATAGCGGAAGAAACAAAAATTAGAAGCAACAGTATGATTATAGCTATTGCTTGTAAATTATAGGGTTATTATATCACAGACATCCGTGGGTTATAGTTTCAGGGAATAAAAACAAAAGGTCTTAATTCAACTTCCATTCCAAGATTTCCACTTCAAATTCTCCCCAAAGTAAAATAGATTCCAAGCTTATACAAGTGCATGTTTTGAAGCAAGAAGGCATACATGAGTCATGCATCTGGTACGAGTAATGTTTCCTGAACAATTCGTTTCGCGGAGTGAAATAAATCTCACGGGAACTAACACACACAGAAAAATAATAGATGCGAGTGCATGTAAACATGTAGACATATCCATGTACAGAGATTTTTGTAAGTAAATACAAGCTATCAGATCTAGTTGGTGAAGTTATGCTCGCCATGCTACTGTCTCTTGTTTGATCATACATTTAATAATCTTCTTTCACTGACAGAAACATAAAAATGTATCTAACCAGACTGTCCAATTTTTCACATGACATTTTTTTTTTAAACCGTCGTGCTTAATTGAGAAAAATGTGGTCGACAAGTAAAAGATGAAGATTTTCCAGCGAGAGACTCACGTCTATAAATAGTATTATACTCTTTAATTCTTAAACACGTTTTAATAGCGTGTTACTTGAAAACGGGACAACCTATTACTTTGAATTTTTTTATATCTCTTGATCGTTCTTTGACTGCACTCATTAACGTACAAGAGAATTTTTTTTTATTTGACGATATTAATCACGTGGTTTTAAGTTTTTCTTTCATATTTTGAATCAATTAGAACAATTATATAAAAAGACAACCGTACGTATAAAGCTGGACTTCTTTTAAATCAGTCGCCATATTAAACTTTACTTTCCTTTACTTTATTTTTTTATTGAACGTGCCTCGGCTAAATAAATAAGAAAGAAATCAATGGTAAGAATGCTTCTGATGACCTGTTGATTCGCCGAATGATTTAAAAAGAGTTCAACTTTTTGTGCATGTTTTTCTGTTTTAAAAGTGTTCTCACTGCTTCAACGCATTACAGAACATTTTTAAAACCAGATTTTAAAAAAATGAAAGATCTTTGTGCGCTCTTAATAAGCTTTCATGCTATGAACGACCCTAGGTTCTGATTAAATTTGTTAAAAAAAAAAAATCAAAGTAAGGAGCTGTCTCTTTTCGAAGAACACATTGTTAAAATGTGAAAGAGTATTATACAGAGTCTGCCCAAAAATCTTTACATATTTTAGGCAAATAAAACGTGTTTGTTGTGTTAAGTAAAAACATCATACTAAGAAGAAAGTGTTATCGAACTTTGATGAAATTACAAAACAAAGTGTTATAGACATTTGATGGAACCTGGAAAGGTATTTATAATTATAAATGTACATATACACGTTTTCATTTTCCTCATAGTGTGTATACATCTTTTTTTTTTCGGCGGACTCTTGTGTATAACTGAGAGACAAAGAAATAAAATGAAGTAAGCGATACCCATAGCCATTTGTAATATAATCAGTTGTCAGTTAACAGGATGACGCCCCTTTCAGAAAAAAAAAAATGGAATACAATGTATCAATACTGATCAATTTACACCTATCTTTCTGCTGATAGATTCTCTTACCAATGTTTCTGCTCAGTAGGTAAAAACAGCAGGAATACTAGAAGATCAAATGAGCGTTATACTCGTACTGTTTCTTGATGCAGGAAACGTAATGTGCAAGAGAATGACAGATCTATTACTAGAGAACCAGCGTTTATTCCGCCGTAGGGCGGAATGATAGGCTACTGGAATTTTTGGACTATTTTACTTCCCGCATGTGTGATATGACCCACAAAGGAGAACCGCTAGTCGTCACGACGTGCTGACGTTTTTTTTTTTTTTTTCCTCCCACGAACAAGATTCAACGGTAACTAAACGCTTTTTAGCATCAAGAACCATTTTTTAAACTTTATATAGTCATTTCATAGACTTGGGCACAACATCGGATCATTTCACTGGTTTCAGATTCTCAGACGCCGTAAGGGGCCAAGATGTAGTTCCCAAAACAAAAAAAATGGCGGACGGCCTACTTGACCCAATTCCCATAGCCGGTCACCTCCGGACACGTCCAGTTTCATGACCCAATTGCTGACCACTCTTTCACTACATAATCAACTCCTACAGCAGCCCAGAGCAAACAAACCATGCAAAATTGGTATCAAATAAAACGGGAGGAATCATAGAAGATGAATAAAATATTTATGAATGTATTGGTGCTGTGTGAAAAAAGAAAAATGACAAGAAACTTGACAACAATAACCCAAAACAATATATTTTACATAACATTTTTCAACTTACAGTTCGAAGATCTAGATCTAGATCTACTAACACTATGTTTCACTGTCCGATAGACTTGATTGTAAATCCTCATTCCATGCAAAATAGCACTTTTCGAGGGCATACAGGTTTATGTGAACAATTTAGTAAGGGCCCTAGCTCCATGCCGAATGAAAACAAACTTCACCTCCACAAAGAAAATTAGATCTAATAAAAAAGCATTTTCACTGTACAGATTTCGCTCATTCAAACACATTTTCAAAACTGACGCTCTTCTCTAATGACCCGGAAGTAAACCTGCTTGTTTCTGTTTGAAACTCTGAAATCCTGGATCGGCGAGGTATGTGTATTTACCAAGCCGAATTTTCCGGCTCGAAGTCTAACCGTGACCTCCGGCCCGAGCCGGAACAACCGGCTCGAAGTAGGGAAAGAGTTAGCTTGTTTCAGTTCTCGATTCATAATTTCTTACTGAATTACTGAGAATAATTAGAATCATGACATACGTAGTCTTGTGCACATAATGTTTCACTGATAAGTAGATCTGTGAGTTCATTCATAGCAGCGCAGCAATGCTATAGATACGGCTTAAAGGGGTAGTGCAACATCATTTTGTTGTGTCAAGTTTCTTTTTGTTTTTGCCTCAGATAAAATGTTACGGTTATTGTAAGCCCACTGATATACAAATTAGAAGCCGATGGCTTCTTAAATTTGAGATTTTAACAATTAAAGAGACGGGATCGTTCGGACCGCTCGG
>JBCEWB010121815.1:0-11485 GCA_039654565.1 Peronia peronii | reverse complement strand
CCACAAAATTTCTCAGCAAAAATTGGCAGCTTCTAAAAGCCGAGATAATCCTATTTTCTTTGGATTGAAAGGCTTAAAAAAAAAAAAACATTCTCCTGTAGAACGATCTCGAGCGTACCAGCACTAACACACGTGACGCACACACAATCTAGATTCGTGTAGAGTCCTGTCGAAGTTTCTTTTTCGGGCGACCTTCACTGCACGCACACAAGGCTACACACTTGCATGGGCCTAGTCAACTGAACATCGCTCACAACACATTCCCGTATCCCTGCCTGCACTATCATGATTCGTTACAATGGTAATCTTGCTCCCAGACAACTGAATTGCTGTAGCTTGACTACGAGACAGTATATAATATAATATAATGTAATATAATATAATATAATATAATATAATATGAATATTGATCAGAATTAAAAGTCTTTTTCCTAAATCGTATTCACACATAAAACACCGGGTATGTTAGTGACTTTCAGTCATTTGAGCCATTTTTGTTACAACATGCCAAAGGTTGATATAATGATTCTAGGCTGTATACGACTTATAGCATGTGTACTGTCGAGGTGGGCAGACTAAAGTTCGCTGGAGTACATCAAACCAAGACGAAGGGGAGCTGCCTATACCAGTATACCACGAAGTCCTTCACTGACACGGACCTCTTTACAATCGAAGTAGGTCATCTTGAATTCCTCTGTGTCCTCACTAAGCGCCTGAATTCTTAGAAACTTAAACATAGATCCGGATGTAAAATACTGGTACAACCGTAGCGCTTTTGGCGAAATAAAAAAAAACCGAATGGATCTTGCTTAATGAAATCGGATTTCATCGTATGACATTTCATAGTGAAAATGAAGAACTTTGAAGCTTTTTTTCCCCTTTTTTTTCGTGATGTTTGTTTTTCACCAATGCTGGGCATTTTTTATTTCCATAGAAGTATTTATTCTGATGTAGTTTGTCAGTGCTTTCGTTTTCTATTAATTCAAACAGTTTGTAATTTTTTTTAACGAATGTATGAGACAGACAGGAAGTGTCAGGAAAGATAAAAACAATTAAATATAACAGTGTACATTGATATTTAAATCTTTTGTTGTCATGGAGAGAAAAGCGGTAAGGAATAGTATTTTACAAGACTGTGAAAATCATTTTCCACAGCATGTTACAAATACAAAAGATTGCTGAGAAAGCCAGATTGTTTTTGAAGTATGCACTCACATTTCTCATGATTTAAATGAAAATTGATAGTATCTAATTAATCACATTTTTTTTAAACTTTGAAATGGGATTGGATTTGGCATACGTATGAAACTGTACCTGTAAAATGAATTTTCACATCGGTGAATGTTTGAACAAACATGACAGTATCAATCATATTGCAGTCTGGTGTAATATGCTTCGTAGTCGAGGCGGAGCTCATGTTTGAGCCATCAGATCGTTGTGTTTTCTTTTATACCCAAGTTCTATTCTAAATAAAGTAATGTAATAAAGAAATAACACCATTGAATAGGTGGAGAACCGAAATGGGAAAGCGAGGATTTTGTATAGGGTTTGCCTCTCTCACAGTATCTGTGAGAAACTCCGGCTGTGGGGGAGTTTTCCCGATAGCGGGCTGAGCTTCTGGTAGCGTACCTTTGCCCAGACGACCTTACAGGGCCGGGAGGCCCATTACAGTGTCGAAATCGAAACTGGGGCAACGTTTGGTAGGTTTAAATAGATCTAGATCTTATTTTCACGTTTGTGACAGCTTCCACTGGACATGTCACAAATTCCTGGGGAAACCCTAGGCACGACCCATACGTGACCCCAAGCCAATCGCCTATGGGGCTTGATGATACTTGATGTGTGGGGTCGTAAGTGACCTAAGACATTCACGAATACACTCTGGAAGACCCCAATGTTCTTGTTAAATATCATAAACGCTATTAACTTGATTGTCCTGACCTGGACGGCACATTTAGCAGTGTATATACAAAAATCTGATGGACTTCTAAAGTATTTCTTAGAGGAATAAATTCATAAACCCGCATTAATGACAAATGTTATCTACCAATAATCACCTGTCTTAAACATTTTTAAATAGAAATTTGTGATTCTGATCGCTTAAAAAGGAGCTTTAGCAGATTGCCCCGGCAAACGCTTCCATGTGCTGATAATTTCACCACTTTGGTAAAACAAGCAGAACCGACTATTTTAGTTTATTCATTTTTCTTTCGTGTCCTTGTTTTTCACCAACTCTGGGCGAGGCGCTCCATAAAAGTATTTACTCAGGTATAGTCTGTCTGTGTTCCTGTTTCCGAATAATTCGAACAGTGTTTGTTAATTTGTTTAAAACAAAGGTATGAGACAAAATAATGAGAGGAGTCACTGAAAGGTAGAAAAGGGAAAGACAACAGTGTTCGATGATAGTTAGATCCCTTGTTGTCACAGAAATTAACGATTGGAAATAGAATTGTACAGAAATTCACAAGAATGCTAAAATCATTTACCATAACCCGTCACAAAAACAAGAAGATTGCGAAGAAAGCCAGGTTGTTCTGAAGTCTACAGTCACATTTTTCCTGATCTAAATTAGAACTGATAGTATTTATATGAACTGGTGATAAATCGAACTTTGAAATAGATTTGGATTTGGCATCGATCTGAAACTGTACCTGTTAAATAAAATTTCACATCGCTGAATGCCTGTACAAACATGGTAGTATCAATCTTGTTGTAGTCTGGTGTAATGTGCTTTGTAGTCGAGGGAGAGCTCATGTTTAAGAGCCATCCCATCGTTACGTTCTGTTTTAACCAAGTTCTATTCTAAATAAAGTACATGTAACAATGAAAAGATATTGGCTAGTCCTGAAACCATTGAATGGGTGGATAACCGCAACGGGAAAGCAGGGATTTTACATAGGTTTTGCTCTCTCATAGTAACTGTCAGCAACTCGGCCTATGGGGGGGTTTCCCGATACCGAGGTGAACTTCTTGTAGCGTTATCATTGCATAGATGAACATGCAGGGGGGCTGGTTACAATGTGGGAATCGAAACTGGGGCAAAGTTTGGGACGTTGAAATAGATCATTCTGACATTTTGTGAAAGCTTCCACTGCATTTGTCACGAATTCCCGGGGAAACACCATGGAGGATCCATCGGTGACCCCAAGAGAATCGCCCCCCATAGGATCACGAAATCAATCTACATATTGTTTATATACTTTTTGTGCGCGGTGATAACTGACCATCAGAAGTTCTTGAAAAGGACAGGACTCCAGATCTGGACGCCACATATAGCAGTGCGTACACAAAATTCGATAGAGTTCTAAGTATTTCTCAGAGAAATACATTCACAAACGTACATGAATGACAAAGATAAGTTATGTTATCTACTAATAATTATTTATCTTTAACAGTTTTAGAGCAGGAATTTATGATTCTAATTTTTAAAACAGGAGCTTCAGCAGGTTGCTCCCTAAACGCTTCCATATGTTGATAATTTCACTATTTTGGTGAAACGAGCGGAACCGAAAATTTTAACTGGAGTTACATCTTGAAAATTTATCAGTTTGTATTTTTTTTTTTTTTTCGTGATTCTTGATTTTCACCAGTGCTGGGCACTGTTTACATACAATCCATGGAAGTATTTACTCAGACATTAGTGCTTTTGTTTTCGACCAGTTGGAACAGTTGTACTTATTTATTTAAAAGGCATGTATGAGACAGAGAGGAATAGCAAAGGAAAGGACAGAAACAAGAAAAGACAACGGTGCTTTACAAATATTTAAATCCTTTGTGGAAATAAATGTTAACAAACTTAATTCTTCAAAAATTAACAAGAACACTACAAATCATTTAACACAGCATGTTACAAATATAAGAAGATCACGGGGAAAACCAGATTCTCTTTGAGTCTACATTCATATTTCTTCTGATCTAAACTAACAGACAGTTTCTGTATAAATTTGTGATATGTCGAACTTTGGAATGGATTTGGATTTGGTATAGATCTGAACCTGTACCTGTAAGATGCATTTTCATGTCGCTGAATGTTTGTACAAACATGACAGTATCTTGTCCCAGTCTGGTGCAACGTGCTTTGTAGTCGAGAGGTAACTCATTCTTTGATTCGATAGTTTTGTTTTCTTTTATACCGAAGTTCTGTTCTAAATAAAGTAATAGTGAAAAGATAGGAACTAATCCTGAAACCATTGAGTCGGTGAAAATCACAACGGGAGAGCAGTGATGTTATGTGGATTTTGCTTCCCTCACAGTATCTATTTTCTTGTATATTTAAATTCTACTCTAAATAAAGTAATGATGAAAGATATTGGCCAACAGGCGGATGTGCAGGCACACACACACACACATACATACACAGAGACAGAGGCAAAGACAGAGACAGAGAGACAGAAAGATAGAGCGTATAGGCAAAGGACGGAGTTTTCCGGAGATCAAAGACGCCGGTGTAGCCTAGTTTTAAAATAGAGTTCACTAATATTTGGGGAAATTCCATCGACGCATAAAAAATTTGTCTCACGTTTTTATTTAGCGTGACCCTGTTACGGTGAGTAGGAAATTTATGATGAAATCCCTTGTTTATGAATGACAGACTCAGAGCCAACTGAACCTACATACCCTCCGAACAATAATAGTAGTGAGTAGTGTTAATAATTACGTAGGAAGGCGGCTGACGTACTTCCGGGCTAAAATGAGAACTTTCGGCCCAGACCGGAAATGAGGCAAAATCTTGTAAACAATAGCCCTTAGCCTTCATTGTGATTGTGCTGATGTACTTGATTGCCGGTAAGTTATCAGTATTTTATGAAATTATTGTATTCCATCGTGACCATGGACTTGAAGATCAAATCTTGTTCAGAGGTACAAGATTATTTACGAGGGAAAGATAAATGATTTTAAGAAGCAGGATCTTGTTGACTTATTTAGTGAAGTGCTGAGAGCCGGGGCATTGAGTTGGACCTAGGAAGGAATTTGGTGTGTAAGATTGACACCCTAAAGGGGAAAGTAACAGTACCAGCTAATAGCATAAGCATAAATTAGCTTATTCCTACCCAGCTTGATACCTGATTTCAGCCAGGCTCAAATGCTAATTTGATATCTTATCTTACTTTGCCTAGTCGAGAGACTGTTTATGCCGCATGTTTGCCTCACTTCCTGGTTGTAAGCTTACTTCCGGCGGGAAACCCCCCACTTTCAACCACTTATCATATGGAAGACCGCAACGGGAAAACAAGATATGACATGAGGTCTGCCTTTCTCACAGCAACTATCAGCAACTCAATCTGGGGGGAGGTATTCTTAATTGTGTACAACTGCCTAGACGTGTCTTCACCATTATAACTATGCCAGTTCTTACGGCTTCATTTATAGTTTTATTGGGGGTACTAATTGTAGAACTGGATTTCCAAAATTATCCTCATATTTTTAAATTCACACATTTTAGTAGCTTGATGTTCGAAAATGAAACTGGCGATTACTTTGATATATATATATATATTCATCAGAATCCAGAGTCGTTCATGGCCCGTATATTGGACAAACAATATATTATAAAATATTTAAAAGCTATTACAAGCAGACTCAGAGAGTTCAGAAAATGGTGCTATTAATGCATAGTATTAGAATTTTGTTCCTGCACAAGAAATATTTCAGTAAAAGTGCGACAATTCTGCCAACAGCTCTTATCAGTAAGGGCACGGCTTGAAACATATGTTTTCTTTCCCCTTTCAGACCTGGATCAAATACGCTTACTTGCTAGGTGATAGACATGACATATCTGTGCCTTGTCTGGCTTTTTATATGTGTCTATATACAAAATCTAAACACCTGATATCAATGTCTGTTGTTTACTACTGTTGGAATATGATCTCTACTGTTGGAATATGTACTCCGGTTACATTGGATCCCCCATGAATATGAAGAATTAAATCCTGCGACCCACTCTTTTCCTCTCTAGTTGTCCCAAGTGAAATTCATCTACTTCTGTTATGCAGCCTTTTTCCGTGTATGGTCATCTACTGAACTGAATTGAGACTTAATTTAACTCTTATTTAGTTTATCTTTTGGTTTTAATCTTAATGGTCTTACTTTTTTTTTTTCTCTTTTTCTTCTTTATGTTACATTTATTACTGTTGTTGTCACGAATGTGCATGCATACACATACACATATGATGTTAACAAACACGTGCACACACACAAGCACATACGTAGTAGACCTGTGCATGATCGACAATGTTCGTGACCGACGGTTAACCGAGTAATCGACTCTATGGCCGACGATAATCGATTATTCTGTCGGTTAAATATTTTCTTCTTCATCATCGGTTATGGTTATCGGTTACAACCTATTATGGCCCAAAAACAAAAAATCCGCCACCCACACTCAGCCTGAGTTTCGCTCACTTGACCTTTGACCGGGGACTCAGATTAAGAAAAACGTGGGATGTGAGACTCAATATTTCACAAATCTGACTTCGCAGATCGATCGGGTGTGGAATTCTAGTGCAGTCTGATACCAAATATTACATTATAACGCTTTCAAATTAAAATTTTGATTAAATCACAGTGGCGATCGCTAACATACCACGTGTCGACATTTGCACTGGGGTGGGATAGGGAGAAAAAGACTCAGCACCTAGCATGTTATTGTAAGGGGACTGGTGGAGTTTTATTGTTTTTTCCTTTGATTCTCTTTAGTAAGAAAAAAAAAACCCCAGAAAAAAGGGTCATATGGGGGATAGGGGAAGGGTGATATTGGGACTAACGCGTGTCGCCAACGGACGGAGTTTTCCCGAGATCAAAGACGCCGGTGCAGCTAACCTGTGAATGGTCATGGTCGATCATGACCGACGACGTAACCGAACTTCGGTCATCGTAACCGATTAACCGATTATGAGTATTATGAGTCCATGACCGATGTAACTGGTTTCAATGACCGATCATGCACAGGCCTAATAAGCAGCCACTTACATAATATGCACACATTCACGCACGGAAACACCTGTGTCCGTTTTAGATGTTAATCATTAACTTTGAAAGATCTAAGATTCCCATGGGAGAGAGACGTGGCCACTCAATAATTTAAAATTCTATTGTAAACAATAGGGTGCGGTGCGTTCTTTCAATTGATACAAATGAAAACCTTGCTATCTTTTGTCGTTGCTGTTGTTTGCCGTTGTTATTTTTGTGATTGTTGTTGTTGTTTTTGTGATTGTTGTTGTTGTTGTAATCATGCACTGCACAATAATAATAACAACAATGTATTTAAAAAAAAAAATTAATAGACTGGATCTGAATTTGCACATAGCGATAGAGTTGGTCACAATGTGTCTTTTTAATTCAACGTATGAAACGTTAATCTGTCTCTGATATTGTACTGTTTGACGTTGTTATTACATTAATAGTCTGCACGATACTGATTCATACTATATGGTCTGTTCACAGCGCAGTGTGATCCGGAGCATAAACATTTTATAGGAATCGATTACCGATAAAGAAACCAAATGACCACTTTAGCAATAGCCAGCTGCGTCCCACTATTCTTTACGGTAATGCTCGAAAACCGGACATAAGTTTTTCAAATCAAGAGTCGTCTTTACCGTCAAGGGTGGTAATTCATGCATTATTTATTCTACGATAATCTTCGTAGGGTTACATACCTTGGAAAAGAAGAGCAGAAAATAGTGTCTACTATGTATCAGAATGTTTAATGCTGCTCTTTGTCATCACTTTCATGATATGTTGTAGTTATGTAAGTTTGGAGCGTTTCGGTTCCCTCATAGAGCCATTTCTCGACCTTGTAGAATAACTGTAATCAATTTTTGGGCTAAGGAGTCTGTTAAATAAACAGAATTTTAGTCATTCAGAAAACAGTCAACCCCACGCTCCTCCTCACTTCTCCTTTTTATCTCCGGAGATTATCTAGTTATTCTAAGGATACAATAATATCCGTCATCACAAAACACACCTACCTGTTGGATTCTCTCTTTGAGTCGACGGATAAAAAGGCAAATCGGTGATTTGCTGATCTGGGTTCTCATGTACGAAAACCACCTATCTACCTACCTATGCACTTACCTACCTACCTACTACCTACCTTCTTACCTTCCTACCTCCCTTCCTTCCTACCTACCTACCTACCTACCTACCTACCTACCTACCTACCTACCTACCTACCTACCTACCTACCTACCTACCTACTTATCCACCTACCTATCTATTGACCAACCAACTGACTACTTGGCTACCTATCTAGCTACTTACCTACCTCCATGACTACCTGCGCACCTACCTGCAATCTATTGTCATGTTTTTAAATTTGTGCGAAATCTCCCCCATTGTCATTTACCAGGTTAGAATTGCCATTGGTGAAGGGAAACCAACAGTCACGGACAATTTTTTTGTGTTAAAACAAACAACCACAAACACAAAAAGCAACTCTTCGCCACCAAAGCAAATAAGCAGACAGATCCATTTCCTTGTGAAGGGTTTATTATTTTGCTCATCGAGGTCATATGTAACCAGAAATCAATGGAAGTACCACATGAATGTTAAAAAAATTCAGTATAAAACAACAACAATCTATGAATTTGTCCCTTGCCCCTCCCTCAAAAAATAATATGTGCATAAAAAATTTATTATGTTACCAAAAGCCAATACAAATATCATGTCAAACTAAATCGTCCAAAAACAAAACAAAATAAAACAAGCAAGAAACAACAAAACAACAAAACAACAACAACAACAACAACAACAAAACAAACAAACAAACAAACACAAGGTGATAATTCTTTATGCTAATTCTTGAATAAATAAAAGGGTTTGGGGCATCTCGGGCAACTGAGAACAAACATCAGTTTGTAAAATTTTGGCATCCATGGTGTCATGTAGCTAAATGAATTTTTGTGCAAGTGGTGGATATTCTCTTCCACTGACATCTTAGGGTTTTGCTAGTATACACTACTATTCTCCAGCTACATTAGGTCTCCCATGAGCATGAAGAATTAAATCCTGCGACCCACTCTTTTCCTCTCTGGTTGTCTCAATTGAAATGTATCTACTGCGGAGCACATTGAATCGCATCCTTTGGATCACAAAAAAGCCAGTAAAGTAAAGTTTGTAAGTATTTCCATATAGACATTGCGATCACGTTTTAAAGAAAACTTTAAAGGTAACTCGATAATAAGGTTCTGTAAAATGATAGGTAGCGGGTGATAAAAAGAATACTCTTTGTCAGGTTCTTCATTTCATCTAACCTTGAATGTGGCAAAGGCGACAAATCCTTAATAAAGTAGAAGGAATAAATTTAGTAGGGATGGTGAATTCTTCAACTTTTACAGTTTTACGAGAATTCTCAAGTGGCCAACAGTCTCTATGTAAAATGGGGGGGGGGGGGGGGGGGGGGTTGGGAAACCTTCCGGGCGTTTTCAGGTAGTTGTCGTCATGGTTAAAACATGAGAAGAAACACAAAAGTAAAGAGTATGGCCAAAGTGAAATATCTGCTGTTCCACATGGTTGGCTTATCGTAGCTTGACGTCATCATATGCTCAGAGTTCATCGGATTCTCCAAGTCAATACAAGGGAGACAGCTGGTTGTGAAATGTCCGGTCTCTGTCATGCAAATTCCATCAGGACAGGGAAGACAAGTAGCTGCAACTTCATCAAGGGTGATACTCAGGTACTCTCCCCTTTCACAGGCGCTCACAGAAAGCTCAATTAGCATCGTATGGGCTGAAAATATGACCACAAAAAATGAAAAAATGACACGTCGAATCCTATCAATTCACGGATCTGCTAATATTGATCCTAGTTATCCTATTATATTGATTCTGTGTCCTGGAATTTATCACATGGTGACACGAGAATCTCCAGCTCTGGGTTGAATTTGTGTGCAGTCATAGCATTTTCTCTCAGTGTGCAGATGATGTGGCATGAATGTTCCCGGCACGCAAAATTCACAAATGCCCGGACATTTCTTTGGTGTGAGCTTGAACATTCCACTTAGTGGGACACACGTCTACGGACATAGCTGGTCCTGTCCACATGAAGAGCAGCACTGGGGTAATTGCATATTGTTTGATTGAGCCCTGTCAAGTTCAAAACATCCCATTAATTTTATCAAATTTCAGTTACCTATAGAAATGTTGGCACATCTGTTCAAAGTATTGAACGAACACAAACATTCAATGTCAGTAATTAGATTGAGGTTTCCATTGTTGTATTCTCTCCGCAGTGTAAAACAGTGACTAGAACAAAACATCATCACATCAAATTTTCTCCTAAGCTACATCTTTAAATACCTATAACCTTTGAGCACAAAATTGTTAATACGAATTTGTTTTCACTCCCACAGAAAGCTGATGCCTTGGTTACATGTTGTTCCATGATTTCTTCTATCTAGGCTAAAACCTTGAATTCAACACGTGAGTGCAAAATATCTAGAAAGTATTCACATTTCTGAAGACCCGGATCAAATATCGTGTATTAAATCCTTATGGAAGAAATATCATGTCAAGGTAATTCTGAGAGGCGATGATCACGACCCAGTAGTAAAGCCACTGTGAATCTATTAACCCAGATTAGTTGATGTGACTTTACCTTTTTTGACCATGTCCTAGACTTGGCATTTTTGCCATAGACTCCTGAAAAATCAGCAGGCAATTACAAAGTCAGTTCGAAACCGTCACCACATCTGTGAAGTGGCTTTAATATTTATGTAGCAACATGCAAAATACTAAATGTACCAACTCAGCAGCATTCATTTTTATGAACTTATCCACGCCAGGCTACTCCCCATGTTCGGCAATATTTTCTTGTTATCGTTGGGGCACAATCTGCCATTTCTTGCAATATATCATTTAATTTTACCTGCATTATAGCTTCAACTTTAATCTGTGAATCATCATCACTAAACACAAATCAGAAATATAGAAACTTAATCGGAAAAGAATGTTTTGAATGGAATACACCTTAAACATGAAAACAAAGGTTAGTAAAATTTACTAAATTCCAAGTTCTGGTAAAATTGCAAATAAAAGGAGGGATGAAAGCATCAGCTGTGATTCTCACTTGCACGTATTGACGACATCTCAGTTTTAGCTCTGCGTCCTGTCCAGCCATGGACAGGTGATCGATCACTTGATCTCTCGATCAACTGACCAGGACTTTGCCACACCTTCTGGTCATGGTGTGGTACTTCATGGGTTTTCTGCATCCAAGCGTCTTACTTCTTTGGCTGCTTCAGGAAAATCCTTTGAAGCAATTTACTGTTGTGTTTTTGTTGTTGTTGCTGTTGTTGTTGTTGTTGCTCATTATAGAGATGAAAATAAGTTCAACTGTAAAAGAACACATAAGACATCTAAAAACACTATCATCCCCATACAGGCAGGGAGAGACTGACAAAGAGATAGGGAAATAGATAGATAGATAGATAGATAGATAGATAGATAGATAGATAGATAGATAGATAGATAGATAGATAGATAGA
>JBCEWB010121814.1:0-27287 GCA_039654565.1 Peronia peronii | reverse complement strand
TTTTCCCTTCTTTCCAATGCTTGTGTTATATCTCTTACACTTGGCAAAGGGAAGTAATTTCGCTGACGATCAAAATGAGGAGAGTGGACATGGGAAAAGAGAAGATAAACTAAAACTAAAAGGCGTTTAGTGGGAGAAGGGGCGAGGGGAGGACGGGAGAGAATGTGAGGAAAAGATGAAACTACTTATCAGATTATCATTAATATTTGTCATTGACAAGCTCTACGTAGCATCGGCTTTCATCAAAGACTCCAGGCATGTCCCAGATAATGATGGCACTTGAAAGTGTCAGGTTATATTTACTGCCTCGCAGATTGTAAGCAGAAGGGAGAGGCTCGGCGGGGCGGGGCGGGGCGGGCTAGGCTGGGCTGAACTGGACGTAGCGGAGAGAGGGAAGCATCCCGTCGAAAGAGTGATATCGATATCGACGTAAAGACAGGTTTTGTATCATTATGTAGTGCCCGGGGCATCTGAGATATTATACAGCTTATAGTTCTACACAATAATAATTACCTATTTCCTGATTATCGATATGGAATCTACCTGCGAAATATATTTAAATAAATAAATAAATAAATAAAACATCCAAGCCACTGGCTCTACAGTTACTTATTGTGCGAAAAAATATAATTAGGCTTACAATGCTTGAGCAGTGGCATTTCCAGCTAGTCTTGACAAGGTTTTTAATTCTCTATCATGTTAACCTTCCATACAAGGCATGGGTCTGTTGTGTCAGCGCAGTGTGACCGATGACAATCAGAACCTACCACAGTGCTGACAGCTTTGGCTTTGACAGTGACAATGACCGCTGTAAGACTCATTTAAATTTTATGTTCGTGTAAAGCTCATCCAATTCTGGCGATGGCCCCCATCCTGAGTTTCTCGGAACAACAACAGCAACAACAACAACAAAACAAAACTCATATTCATTAAAACAAAACAACGCAATGTGACAATCACGATATGAGTGACATGACACAGTCTATGCATGAGACAAATGCCGCTCAAGCGTGTCAGACTTCCCCCGAATGTAGGTCAAACACCTGAGAAAAGCCTCGCTTTCACGACAACGATAAGTTTCAAGATGGCGCCGAGGGCCATGGGGACATCGATAGGGACAGTGCTTTTCCTGTTGACCTTCGTGTCTTTATCAAAAGGTAAGGCAGTTCTTGTTAATGGGTTTCAAAATGATATTCATACTGTGGACAAGCACTGACCATCTCTTGTGAGCAAGGTCCGGCACTGTGTACCTGTACTGATTTCTGGTCCCCACTGTCGCTGTACCAAAACCCGGAAATGGAGCAAGGTGTACATAACAGGAAGAGACCCGATGTCTTCAGGCAAAGCCCTTATTGCTGATAACGATAAGACCCAGACATTTTTGTTTGATTAGATAGTGAATTGGGTTAGAATTTTATCGCCAGCCATTCTTCAGGGGGGCTATGCATCAGTAGAACAAGTAATTGTAAACTAAAGGAACTGAGCCGATGAGTCGCGCTTGCTCAAATTCAGACTCGCATTATTTATCAGTCACCAAACCACGCTAAACATAAATCTACATTTTGTAGGTATCACAGGTAACACCCATTCCAAAATACGTGAATGAAGTGACAAGAAAATATACCTGCAAATTGCTCAGCATAGCCATTTTGAGTTTTCATTTTATTTAATTAATAAGACAAGTCCATTGCTTATTAGGCCCTAACCAGTTCTACTAAAAATGTTAACTTTACCGATACAATCTGACAAGTCAGATTCTCAATATACATGAATAGATCTATATAATAAACATACTGAAAAAAATAATTATAATTGTAAATCAGGTGCCCAAAACATTTGATAAAATATATGAAACAGACAAGTTAGCCTCTATGCCATACTCCTGAGCATGGATCCCTCCTAAAGTACTGAAAGAATTTGGTATTTATTTTAGTAATATTGAAATCAAGTTTAACCCAAAATGGTAGTCGCAATCCTCATTCTTCTTATCACAGTATCATTCTTGACTGACATATTTTATCAGCAAAAAGTATTCGTGGGTATAAATATCTTTCAAATAAATGCTTACTATACCATATTACAGCTTTATTACAATGAAGATGATTCCCAGTACTTTTGCTTCCTATTTGAACTTAAATCCTCAGGTATTGTAGTACAGAAACAAGGCATTGTTCTAGTCAGAGGCTTGTATCACAGTTGATAATGTCCATGATGAAACTTCAGAAACAAGTCTGTTACAGACATTTGTGTATCTTTAGTTAATCCACATGATGCATTATTCCAAAGCTGTACAGTGAAGTTGGTGATGGTGGTGCTAGTTTGACATGCAGAGTTGTTGTTTCACAATCTGAAGGAGGATACATCTCTGACAATAGCTGAAAATCGCCCTCCATTATTGCATATGTGAAGAATGGTCAAAGAAGTGTTTTTGCTTGACTGAACCGTCAGCTTTTGTAGACTTGGTCTCTCAAGGTGAAACTAGACTGAAATTGAAAAACAAGACAAATTCCTGGAACTTTTTAAAAATCTTGTCATGCCTTTCACGTGACATGAGAAAGTTAGACAAAAAAAGCATGAAACATTCCATTGTTTTAAGTATGAAATAAATTAATGAATTGATGTTAGAAAGTAGTGGTAATAATCTGCATACTTACTATGTGCAACTATAATTGTTGCTGTTCTACAGTAATAGCATCAGCACTTTTGATAAATTGTACAAAATGTGTTTGCTTCATTTGATAAAGTTAAATGCTTTTGTGATTCTACTGAATGAATACATCTTGTCAGCACATTAAACAAAAATAAAAAAATAAAAGCAACATCATATGATTTGCTGTCATGCTCAGGAATGCCATGAGACATTATTTGAATAAGTCTGACTCATCATGTCATTGTCAGAGAGCAGTGAGGATATATATATGCAGTTTGTCTCATCATGCTGTGTTCTGATGGTTTGAACAGGTCAGAATATCCCAGGGCAGTGCAAGATCCCAGATTCTTATCTAGGAGAATGGTACTCCATGGAAGTGGGTAGAGATAAGTTTACTGAGGTCGCAGAGGATCACTGGGATGATTACGTGTGCATGGAAAGATTTGACCACCCCATAGAGGGTAGTTTTGTCAAGGGGGTCAACACCACAATGCTTTTGCGGAGGAGAGAGTAAGTGATTCCTTGTCATGTAATTTCTAATTTCTGTCTTTCTCATTCTGTTTTCGATGTTTGCATTTTGTAAAATGTCAAACTTCTGGTTATTTTTGAAGAAAAAGTTTAAAATTCAAAAAATAAACCAGTAGCAAGCAAATGAATGAATGAAAATCATGATTATGTTGGAAAAAATCCAGTTTACTGATCCCAAACTTATACGTTCCTTCAAAGAAGAGTGGAATATGTATTGTAAATAAATGAGCCATTGGGAAATATTTTCACAGGTAATGCTGCCCAGCCTACACTGTGTAGAAAACTTTCCTTTAATTATGACATTTGTATGATTAACTGCAAAGAAAAGCCAAAATCGTAACTTCACCAATAACCCTGAACATAATTTTACTCATTTGCCAAATACAAATTAAATCAAAGATAATTGTTATACAGTCAAGTTGGGATGATCAGATGGATCTGAATTAAAAGGGTATCTTTCCAGTCAACACCCTGATTAAGATAATAAGCACTACTGTCAAATTTAGTCTTAAATCTTTCAGATATTTGGTATCAAGGACAAAAAAGTAAAGATCTGTTTATGTCTGTCTCCTGTGTATTTATGTGCTCATGCCATGAATACATGTATGTAAATTCTGCATTTTCTGCAGCATTACTACTTGAAATATATTGTCATCTGATGGATACCGCATATGTTTAGCATAAGTTAAAACATAAAATATGATCATAATCATAACGAGTATGACTGATGATGCTCTGGTGGAAAGCAGAGTAGGTTTGAAAAATTTATCACTCAAAATATTCCTTATCAGTTAATTCCTCATATTCATTCTTCTGTTCATTTTTGTGTATTGAGTCAGTTACCATTTGACAGTCTTTGTTTTGTGTTTCAAGACACATCTGTAAAATATAATGATGAGGCATGAAGAACTATCACCTTTCAAAAAGTTGACAACAAGCCTTGATACATTTATAATGTTATGCAAAGTTGTTACCTGTGCACTGTGAGGATGACCCATGACTCTCTTGTTCTGCAGTAACTCAGACAATTGCCTAATCTGTACTGATGTATTGTGGAGGACAGAGAACATCCTGCAATACAAGATGAGTAAGTTATCGCTGATAGCCAGTCTGATATGCCAAAGATAGCAATACATGTTATGTCTTGAGACTGGCTGAAATTAGTTCGATGTCAAATCCTGCTTTCTTGAGAAAATCAGATTTTACTGACCATAGTGCAACAGGAATTGATTTGAACCAGAATTCAAAGCACAAGAGTTTCTCTTGAAAAATACTTTCATCAAAGTAAAGAGTGCATGTTTCTTTCTCCATTGATACCTGTAGCTCTATACACGGAAAATTTTACATCAGACTCATTTTATCATGTTGCTAGACATATTTATTTGCTTGACATTTTTTGAGTGACATGAGAATTCCATACACAGAAATTCAAATTGTTTGACATGTAATGTTAAGATGGCTAACATGATGATCAGGGGAGAGAGAGAGAGAGGATGGTTTAGATATTTGCACAAAATGTGTCTTAGATCTCATAAGTAAATCCCCTAATGTATTAGAACAATTAGTACTGAAACAAGGTGTTTGTGACTTAGATTTCCTTAATGTTTGTATGTGTGCTTTTGTAATTTAAAAAAAAAAAGGATTACTGTTATTACCAAGTGTGTGTTTTTTTGCTGTTATTTTTGATATATCATTGTCTGAGCATTAATTCCATTATGTGTAACAGTAATAACAATTTTGTATTTGTGCCTGTGCACAGGTGGCTGCTTCACCACCAACAGCGGCTTTAAGAAGATGTGTAAAGGAATCAACAAACTGCCCAGTCAGAACCAGCTAACCACACTGTTCCGTACGTAATGACATCTCTCCATCGAGATCATTCATATTTATGTTTATCTTCAAGAGAATGATTGTAAGGTTATCTAATCTTGAAATTTTTATGAAAGGAAAATCTGTAGGAGCATAATTTATTTTTGTTACTATTTGAAGTTGATCTGTTGTTTCAGTTCTCATCATGAATTATGAGTGATGTGGTGTCATAAGGTCTTAATATGTATATATGAGACGCGACACGATGAAATCAGGCTCTTTAAATTTTGAGCATATAGAATTATTGGCATTACTGTGAAGATTATTCATTTCCCTTTCTGTATGTGAAAAAATTTTTGTTCCGACTTAAGCAGAGGTCGAGATATTGGTAATTAAAACAATGGGGGTGACCTGTTGCTGCAGTCGAATTTAGCAAGAAAATGGCTGATCACTTTTGTTAATCCTTATTTAATCCTTATTAGGCCATGCCACTAAATTACAACTTTTGGGCTTTTACTCAATCTATTTCATCAAATTTTTAGATTGATATAGAACAGTTCTGTGAAGAAAAAAAAATGCATTAAAAATTCATTCACTGTTGAAAAACACGTGATTTCGCTGTTTGCCTCAATTTGACGAGCGCCCGATTTCATCGTGTTGCGTCTCATATGCCCTTGACATTTTTTCTGAACACTTTGCTATTAAAGAAAAAAGTAAGGAACTTGGCTACATAACTGACACTGATATTTGTCACATCATTATGCAATAAGAGTATATATAAATATAATTATCACGAGCCCCATAGCAAGATATGAGAAATATTAATATTATCACGGATGTCAAACTTCCGACTTTAGTCGGAATTCCAACTTTTTTGGTCGTCGGCGCCTTTTCTCATTTTGGCTGATCAACTGCCAACTTTACTGAATCCTCAATGCAATTGCAGTTTTATGATAATTTCTAATGCGATACAAGTCCAGAACGATTGAACTGGAACCAGAAATACGATAGAAATTTGTGCATGCTCCGGCCGAGAGTCGAACTGCTTTTCGGCGGTTGTTTAGAGATTGAAATCAAGATAGATAGTACTTAGGTCCTCACACCTGATAACATACAGAGTGATCGTGTATGAGTTGATGAAAAATCAGTACATCAGAGTAAAGACAACAATAAAGCAACACATGGTCTTAGAAAGGCTAATGTATGAGGGCAACATTTCACGATCTAGATCTAGTTATGCTCGGTGATTATGATGACGACATTCCTGTAGGATCTTTTAAGTTTCTGGTGTAATCTTATACTCCCGATCTCCTTCCCAGGTTCCTGTAAAAACTTACAAATTTCTCCCAAAACAAGGCAAATGTCTCCTAACAAAAGTATGGACCTGTCTTGTGTAACCAGACAGCAGCAGACGGCTGTGATAAAATGTCATAGGAGGAGACGGAGGTGTTGCAAAATTTTCCGACTTTTTGGTGAAAATGGTTTAACATCCCTGATATTATGTTTTATTCCATTTCCCTGTACATTTACTCAATGATTTTCTTGACTAAGCCCCTTGCAATTCCAGAGTAGATGTGCCTCAGCTTTGTATGTAAGGATGTATTTACATTGCTTATGTCTCTTGTTGCAAAACAGCCATACCAAATCATTTCATCAGAGTCTGAAATAGTCCTATAAGCCTCCCTTTAAGGTTGCTTTAAAGCAATGTGCAGATAAGTATGAACAATGTATATCGGTCACCTCATGCTCATCTTTCTGACTGTCTAATTGTTGCATAAGAATCAAATGTTTTCTGTTTTTGCCAATGGCATTCTGAAGATTATACACCTAAGAGAAAGCCACAAAAAATAATGAAAATGAAATAGATACACGTGGTGGTAGACATTGGAAATAACTCGTTTTACACCTCAGTCTACCTGGGAGTCTGACAAAAGTCAAAATGGTTCTATAGTGTTTTCAGGTATAACTGATCAAATATAATTGCAGAATCAATTATCCCATACACCATTTGAAACAGTTTTCCCAATACCATTACACTGGCAATCAGTGAGAATGGTGACAAAAAATAGTGTAAAAAGTGTTATTTTCTTTGCGTGAAATGTTTTAAAGCTTCCTTTTATTGGAAAACTGAAGTCTGATTTTGCTTTCAAGGTGAACTGTCTTCTCTCTTTCCAGGCCAAACACTGAAGACAGTGAACTGTATTTCTACATGGGAAGGCGTCTACCAGTTCTACTACGAAGTGAACTGGGGTGGTGGTGGAATCTGTGACAATCCAGACAATATGCTGAAGGCCTGCCAGGACCCGGGCTCTCCCTATGTAGACAACCAAGTGTTTCTCATGACCTATGCCCGTTGTCCAAATGTTCAGACTTCAATGTCAAAGAGTAAGTACCAAATGCGAATGCTTCAAAACTGTGAAGAAAGTTTCTCCATTCTCTCCTGAGTTGCTCCCAAATATGTAATTTAATACCATTCTTGACACAGCCGATACTTCTACTTGTATTATTTTCATTGTAGTTGTAGCCAATGCTCAATTCATATCTGGAACAGATTGTCTCATTCTTTTCATTTTCCTGATTCTCATGAGTGGAAAAAGTTTTGGCTGTGTTTTGTAATGTTGTCATAAATGCCTCATTATATCAGGAATACCTTGGACAGGGAAAAGCAGTCAAGTGAAAATTATTTGGTGTGAGAAGAATTAATTTCTTATCTTTATAAAGTCAGATATGATTATACAAAGTCAGTTTACTATTATTTTGATGTCACGTACATTGTCTTATCATAGAATGTTCAATTTCATCAATTTTGTAAAAAATTCATTTTCATTTTCCTAATAATGTAATGAAGTTGCAGTGCAAATGTAGATGTCATTTTTTACACATTCATGAAGTTCTTTAAGGCGATTTCAGAGAAAATAGTGTCCTGACACTTTGGAGACACAGCTGTATGTATAGGAATGAAGTATTATCATTAAGTATCTCTTTGTTTTTTCTTTATTTTAGAAGTTGATAAGGGCAGTGCATAAATATTTCAATAATATAAAATCAAAGTGTAAATTTGTTTTATTCTCCTGGCCTTTCTTTTCTTTTTTTTTTTCATTTTTGCAAGACTTGTCTATTGCTGTTGCTGATTGTATTTGCTTGATTTCTCTATTTCAGCCATTCGTTACCAGTGTATGGGCAGCTGGTTTGCCAAGATTGGAGATTCAGGCTATACATTTGCTGCCATTGCTGACACCGTGGAGAAGGATACCAGAGAGAAGTACAAATGTCTGGTAAGTCCCACATCACTGGGTGCATCTGCCTCATGCTTCACAGTGCAGTGTCACTTGGAAACTAGATAAAATATGTCAGCTACATTTCCACTTTCGCACTGAAAGCTCCCACCATCTATACAGCCCCTAATGATATTTTTCATTAATAATCTATTTTCATTTGTCATTAATGTTAATCAAATGCTATCAGTCTATGGTTCATCATGGGTTGGGGATTGATTGAAAACTCATATGCAATAGATGCTGTGTTTGCTCGAGTTGCTCACTTCTCGAGTCGTTCTTTTTACAGAAGTGAGGTCACAAACTTTCCTATTTGCTTTTATATCCCCCAGGCCTCCATCCCACCATGATTAGGAAAATTAGGAAAATTTTGAACATGTTTACATCTGTATGAACGCAGTGATGGCCTTCTATATTCTTTATAACTATTATTATATAGTTCTATATAGATTTTTATTTCTTAAATGTCATTCAAATCATGCTTGGTATACCAATGCCATGATGGTGACTGGGCCATTAAATAAAAAACCAGTACCTATACATTGCTCCAGAAATCCAGCTTATGTCCAGATCAAGCTGTAGATCTAGCTGTACTCTACAGTAAGACTCGAGACTCTGGTAGATCCTGTCCAATGTGGATTGGCTGGAGAAGTTGTGTGGTATAGATCTAGAGCTGTCTTATTGACTTGTCTGTATAATTTGGCTTTGACAGATGACACTGAAGAACCAGAAGCAGGCAGACAACTCCATCCACTGGGGTATGTCACGATTTGCTGATTGCAGTGCTCTTAACAGTTTGTACGAGTCGCCTGTCAGGCTCAAGCTTAGGAGAGGTGAGTTAACATCAAGATTTTGAAAGAAACTGTGACAGGGGCATCGCAAATTCACAAAGAAAGCATAAGTGTATAGAAATTGATTCTGGAGGCTGACTCGAATTGTTCTTTAGATGTGTATTATTCTGTTTATACTTGTGTTTATAAAAGACTATGACAGAAGGTCATGATCCTTTGTCTGTTGTTTAGATCATCACCTTCAACACTTCAGAGATTATTAAATTTGTTTTCTTTATATCTTGAATCATATAAGTTCACACTCTGACACAAGAAAAAAGTGAACTAAATTAAATATCTCCTGTCAAGGAGTGAAAGGAAAATATCAATTTAAAAAGTATTGAATGTGATGATGTAAACAACGAATAAAAAGTCATGACTTTCTGTCCCATTCTCACATTCCCTTTGTTGTCATAATGCCTCAGTGGTTATTACATTTCACTTCAGGGGTATGAAATATAGTCGAGTCCACTCAAATCGAACTTCGATTTTTCGAATTTCTGATAATTCGAATAAAAACAAAGCCATTGTTGCGAATTTCCTTTTACTCAAACCAGCCAGGGCCGCCACGAAGGTAAAAATTGTCTATTGTCTTCTCCACGTGGTTTCTACCAATACGGATGCTGGTGATTTGAAAACAAAGGAGACAGCGCTGCGGATGGGGCAAGAAGAATTAGACAATAAATTTACATGCATTGAGTGTGCCCCATGCTGCATGAAGTAGGCCTTATGTGTTTTTGGGGGGGAGGGAGGGGGGGGGGTAAACAGCATACTGAAGCCAGCGCTGCTGAGCAATCGATTGATAGTCATCAAACATCCAGGTAGAGCCTATGCTACTGGTATACACACACTACATGTACAAAACATGTACATGTCATGTATTATGAAGTGTGTAGGCAATACTATAATAGGGCATTATACTTAGAGGATAGGCTAGATTCTACAGCATGCTCATTTTTTTCACTTGCATTTGACTCGCTTTATATAGACACCCTCACAAGATTATGTGACGGTTTCCTCTAACCGTCAGGGTTAAAACTTTATTAATAGCCCTTTTCAGGGCTAAAACTTATTCAACAGCCCTTCTAAGACTAAAACTTCATTAGCAGTCCTTTTCAGGTTAAAACCTACTCATCAACAGTTTTTTCTGAGCTAAAACTATACAGTTTTTCCAGGACTAAACACCATAATACCATGCTGTCTCTACTTTTCTTTACTTTACTTTTGCTTTCAAGGCAGCCCTTTAGGGCTAATAATTCAATTAAACGAGCAGGCCTGAATTTAAGATAAAGGGGAAGTTCAGAAGCAAGAGTGCGATTTCTCAATAAAGGGAAATAATCCTGTAATAAAATAATTAAAATAATGCCTCATTAGTTATTCGATAATTGCCTCCCTTGTTAAATTCGAACTTTCTTTTCTCAAAGCCATTAGGGTGGTAATAGCAAATTCTAATTAAGCGGACTCGACTGTATGTAAGTGTGAGGTTTTGATAGGATTTCTTAAGAAGGTAATTGGCACAGATGTTTGTATGGAATTTCAGAAGAAATTTTGGAAGGAGGAGACATCAGTGGAAGACTACAGGAGCAGATCTGTTGTAGACAATGTTCATTTGAAATTTTAATATGCAGGCCACAAGATGAACATGAAAACAGTATTGTGCTGTGACTATACTTGTTTCTGGAGGAATGTTTGGCCATCTCTGTGATAGTGATTTTTTTTTTTTTTTTTGGTCTTTTCATTGGCAGTGCCCCCTCAGACACCCTATGCTACACCTCAGTGTAATTTGCCCAGAAATGTGTCTGGAGAGTGGTTCACACAAGGCATGCAGTTCAAATCGCGTGTGGTGATCAATGACACCCACATTCACTACTACACAGTTAAGAATGAGTTTGTGTTTGAGGAGACATACCTTTCCTGCCAGCAGACCCTGGGCACTCGCTACCTGATGACCAAATACATTGTCGGCAAATGGTATGGATTGGCATATACAGCAACAACTTTATTGTGAGATTATACCAAATAATTTAAGGAAAGTTTTAAGGAATATTTGATAAGATCAATAAGGATTTGAATGATTAATAGGTATCCACCATGTGTACTTCATAGAAAGCTGAAAATGTATATGAGTGTCTCTTTTGCTTTGTCATAGATTACAGATTGCAAAGAACTAGAGCCTATACTGTACAGAAATATGTGCTGTATAAATGGCAACTATTAATCGAATATAGGAGGATAATTTTCTGCCCTATTGTTGTTTGCTGAATTTAGTTATTGATGTTGTTTTGTTCTTTCTGTGATTTTTGTTTTGTTTCATTTTTATCATGCCACTAATTTGGACCATTTTGCCCATCAGAGTAAATAATTTCTCTCCTAAAAACGTGGAAATCATGCATTGTAAATGCTGCAATAATTTACAATATTTCAGGATATTTTGAATGGTGGCAGTGTTACCTTTTTCAATGTTCAGTCAATTAGTGTATGCATAGCATAGAAAGCAAGAAAACTGTTTGTCAAAGATACATTTCAGATCTGTTTTCTATCCTCAGTGAGGTGGATTTTGTGTGCTATGATATCCTGCCGAGACATCATGGTATTGTGCGTTATAGAGTTGGTGAGTAACTCTGACTCTCCGGTGTATTGTTATAATTTGCCTCTTTCCAGAAGTATCTTTATGATGGACTCATGATTTGATTCTAAGGTTAAGAATTAAATTGAGGGATAGAAAGTGTTGTCTCTAATCTGCTTTTTACAGTCATCTCACATTTGGTGTGAAAATTCGAATTTTGTTTTGTAAATTTTTTATATCTGTTATGGATAAAGTGGACCTGAAAGCATTTTTTGATTTAGTGAGTTATTAACCGTAGAAAATGTCTGATGAAGACATGGAATAGAAGCAAAAACATACAAAGTTGGACTTCATGTGCTAAAGGAAAAAACAAGAAAGGCAAACCACAAAATATTGATATAATGTGGTGAGTCACAGCAATGTTAAAAGATTTTTTAAGACATAAGCAAATTCATAGCATTTTTGACACACAGTGTTAGCTACACAGAGACATTAATATCTTGCTGGTGTCATCTTAATAATGACAGTGATAGATGACTTACCTGTTTGCGAGAGTACCCTATGTTCACTTTTTCCCCAAGCTTTGTAGTTATCCATATACATGTGCCATTTCAGGAAAACCATCTCGACTGACACCAGATGAGGCTGCTGATCCAGCTTTCATGACCAAAAAGTTCCGAGAAGTCTGCAGTTGGCAGTCCTTCACCTTCAACCGAAATGACACGTACTGGAAATATGAGGTTTTAATCTGTAAGTAAAATATTTCAGAATTTGAGAGGAAATGATATTACAAGAGGAAAGTTAGCAATGCCATTTGTTTGTGGACGTATGTAGGAAGTTTCAGAACTTTTTTAATCTATGCACTGATATTGGCACAGGAAGAACAATTGAGTCTAACTAGCTTGTTTTGTGAGAGGTATTAAAAGACATGGGTCATTGAGGATCCAGACTTCATTCAAAATTTCTTATACTGTCCCAGTCATTCCACGATTTGCCTAAAAAAAAAACTTCCCCATTTTTTTTTTATTCGGTTTTGAGTTGTGATAATGGCTTTAATCAGTGCCATACAAGTTATCTATTCTGATAGTCATTAGATATATTTTATTTCTCTAATGTAATGTTTCAATGTCATTGCCACATAGACCTAAGTCTTCATATGCAAAACAGTTTTTATTCATTCCCTCAAAGCAGTTAAAAGTGACATGGACCTTTGGCTATATGATGTGTTTTGGCATGATTCTAGAGTTTAATTTGTGTCTCACTGCTTTCACGATCAATCTTAATTTGTTTGCAGTGGATCCTCCCTCCCCTGTTGCTTGCCCTATCGGTGGTCGCTACACTTTTGTCCAAATGGTGAATGGTGAATTAGAGAAATACCAAACCAGAATTCGTGGTGTGACTTACCGCCCTCGTGTGCAGATTAACTGCCGAATGGTAAACCCAGAACTGAAATCCTGCAGTCAGGACCGGTCACGTATAGAGATAGATGAGGAATATTGCGAGAGTGTAGACTATAGAGGGAGGCCCATTGGAGAGTATGGTGAGTTGTTTTGGCAATCAGCAAATTGGGCTTGATTTGCATTATGTATTCAGGATATTGAGTTATCACTGAAACTTTCTTTTCATCAAATTATCAAGTACAACAGATCATTTTGTGTAGAAATAGCTATTGAATATTATATGTCATTTTGTGTTCATACATGAGCATTTGCCTTGAGATGACATTTCTGTTGATTCATCTCTGTTGCTGGATAGTTGGTGAGAAATAAACCTCATGTGTCCAAGCTTGACAGATATGACAAAAAGTATACCGTCTCCCAAATTCTGGTTATGGGTGGGCGTGACAGACCAGTGGTAGTGAATGAGGCTTTTAATGCAACATGGCAGTGTGAAGTAAAAAACCTCATACTTGTTGGTTTTCCAGCTGATCAAAATTTCAAATGTCTGCACATTGTCATCACTGAGAGAACTCACCAATATGGAGAGATAAGCTCAGGCCATGTAAAGAGATGTTGATAAAATCCATATGTAAACAAAGATATGCAAAGACATGCTGTTAATGTTATTTTGTAGATGAGCCAGATCATATCTTGACCTGTGTGGGCTTTTGGATGGAGGACATGAAATCCTACATGATCACCTATGATGAGGAGGATGCCATTTCCAGGTTCCGATGCTGGGTGAGCATAATAGTCCAAACATCACACATAAAGTAATGCAATTTAAAGCAATGAATGAATTTTACCAGTTCAGTATGAATCAAAGCACTCTTTGCCTGTTGAAATTTTTGCCTAATTAATTCTTGTTTCTTTTTTTTCCTTTTTTTTTTTTATACTAGGCTTTTGAAATGCATGCTTTCTTCTTGCTAGCAGCTGATTTATTGTTTGTGCCCAGGCATTCTGCTGAGTATTCAGTTGTAGTCGGTGTACATCAAAAACAATGAGATTGTTTCAGGGTGATTGTTTAATAATTGTGGATGATGTGATTTCTAGCAATGATCTAGTTTCCATATTTTTTTTCCCTGGGGAAGAAAAGGGTATGGAATAGTGTACGTATTCTTATATTCATACATGAGTAGTTAAGTTTACATGAGATTTAGCTTCATTCTGATGGACATATTTTGGATGTTTTAAAGTGAATGAGTTTGTTTATTTGTGACAGGTGTATGAGCGCATCAGCTGGACACAGTTGTCATTGTCACGCAGTCAGACTGCACGTTGTACCCGAGCGCAAAACTCACGTAGTTATGAAGAGGAGGGCACAGGTCTCAGCCTGCGTCTAGATGAGAATGAGAGATTGTGTAAGGCTTATTGTTGTGTCTAAATTTTTGTTTTATTTTACGCAGAAAGACGGATTGGTATGTAATGTTAAATTACAGTCTGAGGTCAGCTGAAATTGTACTAGACTGAATTCAGTGCTTTGCATATTTTCAAACTTGATGATGATGGGATTCCACTGATTGTTGTTGATTTATGAGATTAAATAGAGAGTCACAAAAATCAGTATTGTTTTCCTTCTTTATAACGGTTGTACATGTATTATATGACTTGTACTCAATAAAGAGTAATAATTTAGATTTTTGAAAAAATGGCATATTATCTTTCACAGAAACATGTAAATAATAATCCCTTTTGACAACATGATACAGTTGCTAGCAGGCTTTTTTGTTGCGCTCTCTTTATAAATTTGCTTTACATGGATTTGATCAGAGAATGAGCTAAATGCAATTTGAGAAATTGTACAATCTGTCAATTCTTAAGTGGCTTTATATTTTATTCTATTTCATAGTGAAGGGGGAAAAGGGGGTGGGGGGGGGGGGGAATTCATGGTAATTGTTGTTCCTTGTGTTCTCATTGCTAGATCTATGTATTCATTTTATTTAATATCATTATTGTTATTTTTTTTTTGGTTGTTGTATCTATGGTGTACAGGACATGTCCTGTTTTCTCCTTCACAGTTGACGATTGCCCCCAGAGATTTGACCCTGGTATCAACCCACACATGAAGCCCACTGTCATCTATGTTCTTAGTGGTTCTCCCAGCCTCTCACTATCCCTGGCAACTTTTCTGAACACTCTACTGGTGCTTGTGATCACTCACTGTGTGTGATATTCCACTGAGAGAACCAAATGGTATCAGATGTTTTGTATGGCTATGGATGTGTTTGAAATGACTTCCAGTCATATGTTGGCATGCTTGATTATCTGGTGTGCTTGATTAGCAAATATTTGGATGTCTGCATTCGATTTAAATGAAATTTGGTGAATGTGATAGTCATTTTTGCAAAGGAAACATGGATTTTTCATATATGGAAACAGCAGCCAAATATCAGTTTGTTCACTATTTCCAGTGAGTGTATACTGTAACAGTGCTAGGGTATCAGGGCAAATGAGCTACTGTGGTGTGTAATGTTGGGGAATGATCTTTCTTTCATATTTTTTTTTTTTTTGGTATATTTGTTTTTGTGTATTTCGTGTTCATTTTTTTCTTAATTGGACATTACATTTTTTCATAACATGCGAATTTTTTTTTATCCTCAATTGACAGTTGTATCATATTTGTCAGAGCAGCTGTATACAGAATGTTGCAAACATGCAAGAATGGAGAATATGTAAATATGCTGTTTTTTTTTACCATTGACATTTTATGTATTCCTGTCCGTCACCCTGAAGCTGGACTGGATCTGATTTTGTATCATACATTTTCCCTGCTGCTGATTGTGTACTTGAAAGTAAAATATTTTACCTCTCTATCTTTTTTTCTCTTTGCCTGTCGGAGACCTTTTCCATAAATTAGTGAAATTTCATATAAGTGCAACTGTCAAATATGGACTTGAATAGCCTAAATGGGTATCCTATTGTTGTTATCAAAACTGAATCGGTGGGGCTGTTGTGTTCTTATTTTATCTCCTGTCATTTCTTATTGGAAGCAAAATTAAGCACTACACGACACTACTATTCACTGATAAGTTGTGAATTGAAACATATTTTTTTTTGTAGATGTCATTATTTGTGAAGCTGGTTGTATCCTTATGTACTCCTGTCATCTACAGCCCATCTAGACTATGCATGTAGATAGATGTCACTATGATTGTCAGAGAAATGGTGTATGAGAATTGCAATTATAAACCAGTCATTACTTGAGATGAAATTCTTGTTGTTGATCAGAAGAAGATCATATTTTTTTGTTTGTTTTTTCTTTTAAGTTGAAAATTGGGCTGCTAATGTAATGCTCAGGTTTATTCAAGATATCCCAGAAAAAAAAGAATTCACTCATAAAATGACAATAATTGCATCAGTTGTTGTCTTAAAAATAAGATTAAAAGGTTAACTGCATAAATGGATAACATATTTTCAAATGTTTAGATGGATGACCAAATCACTGTGTATATTATTTTTATGATATCCTGTATATCAAGAACAAAATCTGCTCATGTCACAGCAACAGTTCAGGCTTTTTATTATTCTGGTCTCAATACTCAACTCTTCCATATTATCATTTGAAGACAGCATATGTGCACTTTTGGGCAAAACCTCTTTGTCTGGAAGCTGCTACATCTAACAGTACCAATGGATACTCATCAAATTTGTTTTGTTATGTCTTTTTTTTTTTGTTTTTCTAAAATTTCTTTCTACTCTGTCTATGAATCTCAACTTTGAAGATGTCTTCTTTGCTGTTCATTTTGTTTTGGATATCATATTCTGGATATTATGCTTGGATATTTATGCTGTCAAATATCCTTAGTATTTTTTCTTTGCTTCTTCAATATCCTTTATTGTTATTTTGCTGTTTTCTGTATCAGTCGTAAAATTAAGTTTCCTGTTTGAGAAATTTACAACTTGAGACAACTGTTTTGTAATGTGTTTCATTCTAAAGATTTTAATGAATATATCTCCAAAGGTGTTTCAGCACTTTTCAGCTGATTAGGAAGAAGAAGATCAGAGAAAAATATCTCCAAAAAAATGATAGATGCTGAGATCTTTCATTTCTCCCGATTTCCTATTTGCATCGAACAAGTTTGCCCTGCATAATTCTTCCTCTGATCAGATGTTTGCATTCCTTGACTTCTGTTATTTTTGTTTTGTATAATTATCTACCTGCTGCTTAAAATATGATCTGGATTTCATTTGAACTGCATAACTTAAAATGACTGAAACAGTGTAACACACTTTTCACAGAATGACAGACACAGCCTATTCTTCACACTCAAATGTTGGAGTTATGTTTACAGATATGGACATTTCACTGGTATAAAAGATTTGTATCCGGCTTATGTAATCAAAATGTCCTATATCAGGTGTTCTTGATAATTTCACAGAATTTATCAGTTCACCATGAAATGAATCTGTTACATAAAATTCACCAGTTGCAATGTACTTTCAGTGACGTCCAAGTGCTAAAAAGTCCCTTGCAATAAGTGTCTTGTAAGGTAATCAACACTTACAGCAACATGGATGTGTCTCTTAAGATGCACAGAATGATTCATAACTTCACTTTTTCCCAGGAGAAAACAAGACAAAAATCACAACTCGAGCAAAATAGTGCCATGCTCATTTCGACTAAATACTAATTTATGAGATTGTTTGTTCAGCAACTTTTGCACAGCAAGTTGGCTTTAAATTCTCTGTAGTTAGACTTATTCTCTGTAAACTGTTTAGGCAGCCGATATGCGAGGTAAACTTGATCACTTAGTTGCTGGGACAGTGTAGTCATATTTTTTGTGCTGATGCATCAGTAGATCAATTAAAACCCAAACCAAATTGGTCAAGGAAAATATATGTTTTTAGGTTCAATGAATACATTGTAATGTCCCTGTCCTAAGATTATCTGTTATCATGTATGTTTGATGAATATCATGTTTTGTCCTTTTTTTTTTTTTTTTTTCTGTTATGGTAGAAAATGTGCAGAGATGTCTGTGGTTCTGTAAGGAGATGTGAAGAATTGTGTGCCTTAGTATGCATGTCCAAGTCTGTGGGTTAGCTGGTTGCTGTTAAAGGCCCAACATTCCATATTACATGCCATAAAATTTTGAATGAATGAAAATATGGTCTAATTTAGAAGAGTGGAGTTTGTAATATTTCTCTTGCTATAGAACTTTATTAAGTAATATCGTTGAACCAGTTGTACAGAATACTTACTATTATGTATATAATGAATCTTTTTGTATCAATTTTTGTCATTATGTCTTATCTTGTTATTTGAACTGTAGACATATCAATGATGAGAAATACAATATTTTCTGTTACATATTCCTACTATCCCAGATAAATCTTAGCAGTCTGTGCTGTTGGCACTCCAACATCAGAACTTCATATAAAATAGGATTGTGTTAAAAGCCTGTATTTAAAGATTGTTTCTTTCATATCGCTGGAGAAATGGATTGTTTTCCATTATTCACTCCATCGTCGTTTCACACATACAGTTGCTGACAGTTAAGTAGCAAAATTAATGTTAATGTTCACCCAAGTGTCTGTCAACAATCTGTTCTTCTCTTTTTTCTTCTGTAGACTGAAAATTTTCAGTGGTAATCTTGTGATGAAATGAATGTCTCCCATGATATCTGTCAATGATCTACTCTTATTTGTCCTTAGTTTCTAGTGTGAAATTTCTCACTAATATCAGTTGCCAGCAGAGTGGGACTTTCTGAGTTGCAGGTGTACATTAGAGTAAAATGAATGCATGGATCTGATTTTGTGCGCATTGAGAAAGGTAGGACACTCATTCGCAGCTCTGTCTTGAGCAGTACATCACTGGCTTTTGAGAAGGTGAGCAGAAAGTCTTATTGTATTCTTACTGAGTTACCACAAGCACAGCCTCACATTGCTCCTTAATTGTTATAGGCCCGCTGGATTTTCCATAAAGATAACTTTTTTGTCACTGTTCTTGATTTTCTTAGTTGTAATGAACATTCCATATCTCATGTTTTGCAGCAAATCAGTGAAAATAAATTTGAAAATTATTTTAAATATTTTTTATGTGTCTGTGTTTTTGTTTCAGAGTTAACATCCATGTGGTTGTGCTGATGTCAGTGGTGTCTCTATCTTTGCCATAGACTGGTTGTTGTGACATTTACATCAGTTTCTATGCCTTTATCTATTTTCCTCAAGCTGTCTGTATTTACCTATTCGTGCAGTTGTTTAACCATATTTTTTTTTGTTATGTCTCTCACAGTTTTTCTCTCTGACAGCCTACTTTCCCCCGCATCTTAATAGCCGATCCCTTCAATTTATATTTACCATTCATTCTCTCATTTCTATCACTACATTCAATCACCCCAGTTAACCGCCCCATCAATCTTGGGATAACCATCCCCTGGAGGTTGAAAGGCGTACAAAGAACTGAACTGAACCCAGCACCCAGTGTCAATGTTGTCACCACTTTTACGGCCACCCAATGGAAATATGAACTGCACTGATTATTGAAACTCATGACATTGAAAACTGAGTCACAGAAAGTGACATTTGTGTTTGACATGGAATGCTCAGATCACAGTCAATTTCATCAGCTAGTTTTTGTATGGTAGTGTCTTTTCAGTACAGGACTAGAGAGACCAAGGATTTCATATGAGACATGGAACAGATTGAGATTTCAACACAAATCAGTGCGACAAGTAGCGAGTTATTGCATTGCACCAGTTGAAATCTCATATTTTGAATCATGAAACATCACCAGGGTTACTGCTGGAGAAAAATGTGAGACAGTACAAGAAAAAAAAAAAAGGGTGTAAGGGAGGAGTATCATATCATTTCTGCTCGGCCGAAGAGACGGCAGCCCGTAGAGAATTGCCAGGGTGTGGCGTATAAGATATTCTAGAGAAACTAATAAGCTCACGCTGATTCCTGCCTGGAATCCAACGAGATTTTCTGGACGGATCAACTTAAGTTGTCGGTCATGCCTGGGAGTTAATCTGAGTTCTAGATCAATTTTTATGCCGACTGGTCCTGCTTTAGAAAGGAAGGATCGGCAGGGAAGAGCACTAGTAGCTTTGTTATGTTGTGTAACAACTCCACCTCCTCCCCATTTTGGGGGTTAAATTTGTAGTTCTGTTTGTTTTTCAATAGCCTATTGCCAGTAATTTCACTACTTAAAAATCTTGCTTGTTCAGTGTCATTGTTTAAGAGAGATAGATTTATCAGGATCTTCTGTGTTTGGCCGGTATTTTTTTATGCTATGGATGTCTTGGTCTGGCTTTTGCCATTCTGTTTTCATGAACTCCTGAGTTGAAGAATGGCGGGTTCGGTCAAACGAAGACAGCAAAGTCACATCACTCGAAACAATTGATGAGGCAACGAAAGACTAACTTCATGATTTTCCTACTTGACCAATAAAAAAGCATTTCGAGTCTATCCCACGTGCAATATGATACGTATTATTATTCATATGGGCCATACTGATAAGTTTAGCCAACTCAGCAGCTCTTTCAATATGTATAAGGTACGCTGATAATGTCACTGGGTTGACAAAATAAGAGAAATGAATATCCTTAAATGTTTCTATTGGGTATTACAATAAAACTGCGCTGATCAGCGATATTCCAACGGTCGCTCTGCAAGCTGTGGAGCCTTGTGTTATAGTTATTGTGACACAATTTAAGGGAAGTGATCAAGCCGTAAAAGATCCAGGGCTGATTTAGGGCACATGGATATAACATATTCATAGTTAAATGTGAAAAAGCCTTTTTAACTCACCGAGTCCTTGTCCATGTTGTGGTCATCTGTTCTCATCTGGACAATCTCTCCTGTGTCTACCACCGCAGTTTGGAGTCGGCACTAGAATGCACAGTATATTACTTTTTTATTAGACATCTTTTTATATATACCATTCATTTATTCCACAATTCCATGCGAGTTCAAAATGTCATAAATCAGAATCACTCTATTCTATGCAGCAGTAAATCATCTTCATCTGGAGAGTGATTTTGTCCAGACCATCTGCTAGTGTCTACGTTCATTTACTTTATCTGTTTGTTGATTGTTTTTTAGTTTATGCTTATTGAACTCCCAGCAAACTAAACATCTCTGAGAATCAGAATGGCACTGTGAAGTAATAAATCACGTTTGAAGTATATGAAGTTCCGACCAGAGATGCCGCAGAACTAACTGGTAACTATTGCAACAGTAGCACTAGCTGTCCCCGGCAGGTGTCGCTGCAGTCAGTCTACCGGCTCCTTGTCCCGCTGTGAGCTCGCTAGGCCAGCCCTGGACAGATAAAGCCTGGCGTTATCAGTGGTCCTACTTGTTTGTGCCGCTACCGTTTGGCTGTTACACATACCGATAATATGCCAAATGTAATCTATGTGTGTACAAAAGTGGGAAAGAGAAGAAAATATAGGACTGGGGGCTGGGGAGGTTGTGGAGTGGACTGAAAGGACAACTTAGACTGGCAAGTCAAATTTTCAAACCATCTAAAATTTGTTATCTCTTAGTCTTAAACTTTTCCGAGGACCAAGTTTTGGCCCGGCGAAGCAGTGACGTCACATGTCGGGCTTGTCGAGGAGAAAAAAGCAACAACTGAGAATCAAAGACTCTCTTTAGAAGATGTGCCCTCAAAGAAACCCGTCAGATATTAACGAAACTGTACGCCAAATAGCTGCAACAAAAATGCTTTCTTTGACTGCCGTGTCAAAAAATGTTGAGATTGTGGGATGAGAGTAATTTCTGAAAAAAAAAAACGCCTGGCAATTGTCGACTCTTTTTTTCATTTTTATAAGGCATAATGTGAACTTGGAGCTGTATATAATCCCTTTTCGGATGTCAAAACTTCTCAATGTTCTAAGCTCTGAGCACCTTTACATGTCATTAAAATATCTGGTTTGTTTTTGTTTTTGTTTTATAACAGAGATTTCGGCAAGAACCGTAAAAACTCCAGTGCCACGAAATATGAAACAAAGATTTAGAAGAAAACGAAACAAATGCAAGATCCACAGAGGGAATAACGAGGGGGAGGGGGGGGGGGGGGAGGGGATGTGGGAGCGAGGAAGAAAACAGGAGAAAAGGGAGGCATTGCCAGAACGCAAGCATAAAGACGAAAACAAAGAAAACGAAAAGGAATACAAGAGAAGAGAGAAGAAAGGAAAGAAAAAAAAAAAGGGTGGAAGGACTGGAAAAGAGGGAAGAAGAGTGAGAGAAGGGGGGAGGGGATGAAGAATACCAATGTGACACACATAGCCTGATGGACAAATGTATCATGGAGCTCTGTTAGCCATGCCTACTGAATGTGGCAGCCTTGGCAGGGAGTTATCATGACATTGTTCATCACCACTGTCATCTCTAACCTGTTACCGTCCACTGGGCTATATGTCATCGGTACGCGTTTCTTTACATTAATAGTAATTAATACATGACATTTACATCGCGCTTATTTTCACGCAGTGCAGGCTCTAAGAACTTTACAATCCATTGACAAGGGGCCTATCCAGGACTGCTCCTATTCGTAATATGGGTATCGCTCACTTGAAATCAATGTGTTTGTTTAAAAAGGAAGATCTTATGTGGGATACTACACGAATAGCCAATCCAGAAGTCGGCACTAGACACTGTGAGAACAACTTAGCCTACTGCTCTTTCAAATTACGATGTCTGATTGATCAACCGTCCAGACTATGGCCGTACATCAGTCCCACGTTCTATTCAAGTTCTGTTTTTGTCATTTTAACGATCTGTATATACCTTGCTATTATTGTTATTGTTTTTATTGGAGTGAAAATGTGTGCTGCGTGATATGATTGGTAATCAGGGTATGTAAGCGCATAATTATAATTTGTGTAGGAATTTGTCTCTGCGAAATATTTATGTGTAAACACCGTTCGTTTTCGTGACACTCTTTAACAGCAAACCCAACCCATTCAGTTTTTCTTCATTCCACAACAGTCCCTCAAATGTTTGAATCACCCGAAGCCTAGATAAATACTCGTTATCAAGTCGCTGGCCTGGATTTCTGTTATCTTTGCGTCTCTTACACAGGGCGCGCTAGCTGTGCGCTCGAAGCAAACAACATGGCGGGTCGGGTCCGGTTCAGGAAGTGCGGCCATTGATTTCCTTATGTTGAGAAAAATAGTGTGATCTGTAGGAACAATTTAGGACATCATATACATTTCAGTCACAGTTTATCAAGTGTGTTCACATAGGCCTTCTATTCGACAATTTATGGTTGTCGCTTTCAGATAAGAAATACCGAATTGGTGCAACAATCTTCATACCGATGTTAACATCTACAATCACCAAAGCCGGAAGTGTTTGACGAAAGAAACTAACATTCATAACATTAAAAAAGTAACACAACTTTGGACTAGGCAGGTTCAGACATAAAGTATTAAGATCATCAAACCAGAGGGACAGACGCTCCTGAATTCAACAAAGATGACGTCGTGGCTGCTTTCCATTATTTTGACGTCAATATTGTTTATATTTCCAGGTAAGAATATTGAGGATAGACCTTCATTGGCAGCACTTGAAAATTTCCTCTTGTCTGGTTAATCAAAATATTTGTTAATGCTTAGAATAAGGATCAAATTAAGGATATCTTTGCCCCAACATTTGACTATGTTGAAAAAGAGCCTAACTTAAATTTTTTTTTTCTTTTCCTGTTTACCTCGACTAAATTAAAAAAACATCCTTTCCTTATTGACTGGATTTTGATGTCTGAGGAAGTCCCTTTTATGAAAATGTGACCTTTCTTGCTTGCTCAACTTCTTAGTTGCATCAGGACTATTGTTTCATAGCACATTTATATTGTAGAGCATTATCATGTACTAATCAATCGGAAAATATAGCAGAACAACATTGTCTTTAGTCTGTTTAGGTAAAACTTACCATTATTCCTGAACCACAACCGCTACTGTCACTTTTAATTATAATGAATTTACAGAGGAAGAGATTGACTGACGGACTGACACATTCACTCACTGACCCATTGATTCAATTACTTACTGACCCACTGAATGAGTGACTGATACAAGCATCCACTGCCTCACTCACAGTACCGGTGATTCACACATTCACCGACTGACTGACTTCCTCACTCACTCACTCACTCACTGACTCACTCACTGACTCACTCACTCACTCACTCACTCACTCACTCACTCTCTCACTCACTCACTCACCCACCCACCCACTCACTCACTCACTCACTCCCTCACCCACCCACTCACTCACTCACGCACGCACTCACTCACTTACTCACGAACTCATTCACTCACTTACTCACGTACTCACCCAGTCAATCTCTCCCACTCATTCTCTCCCACTGACTCACTCACTCACTCACTCACTCACTCACTCACTCACTCACTCACTCACACACTCATTCACTCACACTCACTCACTTACTCACTCACTCACTCATTCATTCGCTCACACTCTCACTTATTCACTGATTCACTGACTAACTGACTGACCCATTCACTCACTCACCCACTCATTCACTCATTCACTCACTCACTCAATCTGTCCCTCTGCTGCCCAGGTGCTTCTCCTGCCTGTGTATTTCCGGAATACTATGACGGGTCGTGGTACCACCGTGAAGTAGGTATCGATACTACCATAATCATCAGTCCGAACACAGGTACTTGGGGACAGGACAAGGAATGTATTAGTCGACACGACCATGAAAAGCAGATCGTCAGTGAAGGAGTCAATACAACACTGCTCTTGAAAACGTAAGCCCTTCTCTATCTCGTCCCTACAAAAAGGATCAACTGTTTGATTTCCTTTTATTTTTGCTTTGTTTTCAATCATTTACCTTTTTTCGTTTACTGATGGTGATACAGATAAAAGAAGAAGAATTATACCATACCGTAACAAGGCAACACTGGCACCACAAATATTAACAACAATTACTGCAATAACACAAAGACTCCTTTTCTTAACCTTATGCAGTGACTCCTGTTAGGTTAGAACTATAATAGTCCTCGTCCTCCTCTCAGAGTTCACTGAAGAAAATAAGCTCGTGTCATGTTACACAAGGAAGGTAGGCAAACAAAACGATTTCTTTCTGACTGCTGTCTGTATTATAAACTATGCGGCAAATATCCTTGCTGAAACAGAAGCCGCAAAAGGATTCCGATGCCAACTAATGAGAGAATAGCTGACTACATGTACATACAAGAATATTTTACCCTGGAAGTGTCAGAGGCACGATCTGATCAAAAATCGATCATTACACTTGTATTTTGTATTCAAATGCCTCTTAAATTAAGACGGGAAAATATTCGGTTTAGGTGGCCAATAGGTCTAAAATGTCGTTTCTGGGACATGAGTAAGAATCACTACAGAAACTCAGGTATGCTGGCAACAGTTTTCATCAATAACCTAAGGGTTAACGAAAAGAGAACATGGATTTATTTAATTTTGAAATATCAGGCTTCATTTATCGGTTTCCAAATTTATTTTTAATTATCCGTGAGGATAGGAACATGTGAATAGTAATGTCGGTTCTAGAGCCGTTTGGTCTCCTTTTGGGTTGGAATTTTGTGAATACCTTTATCTGAAGTAAGCTCCGCATTGTTAAACGTATTCTACTTTGATAGCTATTGATTGCACTACAAATTTACAATCTTTGATAATCATTGGGCCTACTACACATCTTGAGATACGTTTCAATTAACTCATAAAATGTCATTTATAGAGTCTATCATGTTTGGGGCAATATAAGAGTACATAATCTGCTAATGTGTTGTTAAATAAAAAGATCAATATCAAATTAGTAACTACAAATTACTTTTCGTTTTTACTACAGGAAAGGTGTGGCTTGTTACACCTGCTTGGATGTCATTTACAGATCCAAATACATCTTGCAATACAGAAAAAGTGAGTCATTGACTAGCCTCATGTTCTCTTTCATTCTCATTTCGCTTGATCTTTCAGTCCCCTGCTTAGCTTCCTCTTCATCTTTCATATTCACTCTCCTTTTCCTCAAATCCACACTTTTTTCTCCACCCCATCCCTTCCATACCAGTTATTCTTCCCTCTTTTTCCCTCTTCCCACTATCCCTTCGTCTAATCATTCCTCTCTTCTCTCTATCAGTTCCTTACTCTTTATTATGTTTGTTGCTTCTTTGCTCTTACCCCCCCCCCCCCCCACGTTCTTCCTTTCATCTTTTGCCTTACACATATCTTTAAAGTTAACCACACCTGCAGGTGGACACACACAACTGCAATAGTACCGGTGCAAACATCATAAGCGTATACGCGTATAATAGTATATGCGACATTCAAGGCACCACCTCATCGGTGCAAACATAAGCACATCCAGTTTCAAAGGTTCTGTATCATACTCTCACACGCATCAAGGTTTTTGCCTGAATGTCTGTCTGTCTGGTCTATGTCTGTGTGAAGTTTGTCTGTTGTTGTGTGTTTATCTGTGTGCCTCACCTCGAAACTGTAAGATTGTCTGATTGTCTGCCTTATTCCGCTTGTTTGCCTCTCTATGGGAGTGCACCAACGTGTTTATCCACTTCAATTTGTATGTCTACTTGTCTTCCTCCAACAGGATGTCTTTCTGTTTTGTCCATGTGTGGATCCAGTTCACTTGCTATATATTTTCCTCTAAGTTTAAGTGGCTTCTGTCAAATTTCTGCAGTGTGCATAGAACCCGTCTATTTCACAATATGCTTGCATGTCTGTCTTTGAGTGACTGCTGTCTTGTCAAATTTGGATATGTCTGCTTAATTCCCACGATTTGTACAGTATGACTCTGAGCGTCTGCCTCTATGACTACCAGTCCGCGCGTCCGTCAGTTTCCATCGATCTGATTCTGTTTACTTCTCTACCCGTCTGCTTGTCTGTTTTAATTGTCTGTACGTCTGCCTGTCTCTCGATGTCTCTATTTATAACATGTAGCTGGGTGTGTCTCCCATCCCACTCCATGTTATCTCCTGCACAGACACGTAAACAACACACAGAATACAAATGCAGATATAAACTTCAGTACTCACGCAAGATTTTTGTGTGCCTATCTGTAAACAGGTGACTGTATGACCCACGGGAATATCGACCAGTGTGAGGGTATGAAGAAACTACCAGCGCATAGCGAACTCACTACCATGTTCAGTAAGTATCTATCTATCTATCTATCTATCTATCTATCTATCTATCTATCTATCTATCTATCTATCTATCTATCTATCT